>MIQA02008141.1:13785-60117 GCA_001887855.2 Sclerospora graminicola | reverse complement strand
GCAGCCGTTTTCCAAATCCATGACCGAAGTCTTGGGCGGAATCCGGATACCCACTGGCCCGGACGACCAACTATCGGAGGGGGTACTCCGTCGATCCTGATCAGCATCAGGATCAGATGAATCACCATTGTGGTGACTGATCTGATCCTCCCGGTCATCTGGCCGGTCTTCATGCGCGTCAGGATCTATGTTTATCTTCATCTCACCTTGTGTACCCGTTGATCGGGGTGGTTACACTCACTTAGGTGGACTGGGTGACGAAAACGATGATCTTGATCAGGTCGGAGGGGATGACCTTCTCGAGACGGGGGGTGTCCTCGGGTGGAAATCTTCACCGGAGAACGGGTTGGGGTCGATACTTAGTCAGTATCTAGGCACTGATCAGGAAAGTTCGTTTGATCAGGCCAGCCAATGAGAGAGAGATATTACGAAACCAAGAAAACGCGATCAAACCACGATTTTCCACAGTAATCCACAAACGTTATCTCCACAAAACCTTTTCCAATATTATTAACGTGTTCCAAACACGTGTGCGTTGAGGGTGAGGTTCGATCACCTAAAACAAACCCGTCGGGGGTCTTCCGGTAAGCCAAAATGTGTCTAAGCGCGTCTTAACCGGGAAATAGTTGAGCAAGAGGGGACTAATCAACCCTGTGCTCCCAATGACCGCAACACGTGGCGGAGCGACTCTTCGGTTTAGGGGGGAAATCAAAACCTGTTATTATATATGCAATGTCCTATACCTGTGTACCGTACATCAACTCATGCCTGACTTATACCTCGAACCTATTTACTTCGTCGCACGGTTGCGTAGCACCACCTTGTCCATCCTGGCTGCACCTTCAAGCTGATCTGTACCACTTCTGCCCTGATCACGACCCGACTTTTCGAAAGATCTTCAACCCGTCCCGATCTTCGACAAACGACCTTGAAACCACTTGGGATCTGCTCTTCTAACACTTGTCCACTTCATATTCCGCCCGACTGAACCGAAAACTTTACTTGCCTTTGCATCTGAACGCTGATCAGAGGCTGATCAGCCCTGATCACGATCGGCATAGTGATCAACCGAGTGATCAGGTGGTGATCAGGCCGATCAGCCCTTGATCGCCTCGGGAACGCTCTGGGTCATCATCATCGCGACTTAATTCATTTTCCAAGCCATACTTCCGACCTTTATACCCCGTCAGGACAACCGTATAACACCGATCTCGGCTGATCAGGCCTGATCAGGCCTTGCCACGTCGCCTTCGGACAAACCATAGGTTATCATCACTCACACAACCTGTCACTCCACATGCCCGACTTCATTCCACTTCTAATCTTCATTGCTCGGCATAATAAGCTGAAAAGCCGTAACTTCGTGTCATGATCAGCTTCAACCACTGTACCATTCATAGATCGGCTGGACGACTGCCCTTTACACGTCATGTCAACAGTTGTTCATCTCATATTACATCCACGGGAACTGCACTTAGAAACTGTGATAACGATCGTGATCGTGATCTCCATCGTTCCTTCCGTTTCTGGGACTGGGCGTAACGTCAGTACTTAGCTGATTCCTCACATCGTGAATACCCCTTGTCCGCCACCTTTCCTCTTAACTGTGATCAGCCTCTTCCCACCCATCAACCGTCATATGTTGATGGGTGTTCTGTCGTCACCAATCAACGGCCATGTGTGACCCACTTCAGTCTCAATATTTTCCGATCGCTTTACCACACTAGCACCTCCTTATCCACAATACCATAGTTAACTTCGTTCGGTTTTAATGTTCGGCTTGTGAACGTCACCGGGCAATAAAATCCGTCGTGATCTTGGACCAGCGCGGCTGATATTGCCCATTTACTGGCATATAGGATCACCACGGGAATCTTCTCCGGATCGAAGTGTTTCAGTATCGGCGTCGAGATCATCTTCGCCTTCAACATACTGAAGGCTACCATAGCTCGCTTCATATGGTCCTCTGACCCTGGATCAGTTCGATCGATCAGTGATCTGGTCTTGAGATCCATTTCAGTAACTTCAACGCCGCGATCAGTCTCAATTGGTGATCTTCCTACCCGATCACGTTCTCGTAGCCCATGATAATCAAATTCCTTCAGTTCATATAGTATAGCGGCGTAAATCGAGAAGTCTTCGATAAATCTGCTATAATAATTCAGAGATCTGAGGAAGGATTGCATGGCCTTTAGTGATCGGGGAAAAGGTAAGTTGCTGAGAGCGGCCAGATCTTTCGGGTTTGCTTCCAATCCTTGGATCGACACGTTATGGCCGAGGTAAGCGACCTTGGGTTGACCCCAGAAACTCTTGACCACACTGATCGACAAATTCCAGCGCTCGCAGGTGTTCAGGAGTCGGTCGACCTTATCGCATAGCATGTCCCAGGATGTTGCTGCGACCAAGATATCATCTATGTATGATCGCCTTCCCAACAGTGATCGGCCCTGATCTTGGTCTTGTTCACCTTCCGTAAACACATCGTGTAGATCAGTGGCTTCCCGATCAGCACTGATCTGGAAATATCCATAGAGAGCATTGTCGATCAGTCTCTGATAGATCTGTGGGGCATTCTTTAATCCAAACGGCATCCGATTCCATTCAAAAAGTCCGAAAGGTGTAACGAAAGCCGAGATCTCTCGAGCGCGATCAGTCATCGAAACCACCCAGAAACCACTAGCCATATCTAGCGAACAAAACCATAAAACGTTATCCAGATCCTCTAATAAATCGTTGATCAGGGGCATCGGATAGACCATCAACTTTGTGAGGCGATTCACCATTCTATAGTCGATACACAATCGGATATCAACCCCATTCTTCTTAATCACGATCACGATCGGTGATGCCCACTGCGATGTTGATGGTCGGATGATCTCTGTACTCAGCAAACCCTTGATCAAATCGGATAACTTTTCCCGGTATTGAGGTGCAACTTTACGTCAACGCTGAGCGATCGGCCTCGCATTTCCCACGTCTATATCACAAACGGCTCCGAATGCGGCTGGGGGTAGGGCATTACCTTTCCCCATCAGTAAGTGGCGCCTTTTCCAGATGATCTTCTTTAGCTGATCGATATGCTCGGGAGTGTTCACTTCGGGATCACCGACCTTTAGATCTTCCATGGTGACTTCTGGCGTATTGGGCGATACTTCCGGTAAATCGGCCATCTGCTTCTCGATACCTTCGATGTACTGATCACCACCTTCATGTATACACACTTGTTCGTCTACCTGATCTGCCTTTTTCTGATCGGTGTCATCTTGAGTCGCTCCTTGTACGTCACTCGACTGATGGTCTACTTCGGGTTCACCATCCTCCGTAATGGCTTCGGCAGATTCATCCTCCTTTTCCTTCTCATGATCGTTTCTGAACTCCTCATCGTCATTTCCGCTTTCTGGGTCCTTTGTTTTCGGTGAGCCGGGCCTAATAATACTCAATATCTGTGGACCTTCTTTGACTCGGCTTTCCCCTATCGCTTCGATCGGTGGCCTCCTGATCAGAAGCTTGGCCGGCGTAGAATATTCCGGCTTCTCGACCATAGGTGAGGTATCTTCATCCGCTAAGTCTTCGTCACTGATCAGGCCCGTGGTGGCTTGATAAGCCAGATTCTGCCATTCAATGTATCTTCGTGATCCCACTGAAACATATCCGATCTGTCGAGGTAGGTAACCACATCCCTAAGATCATGTCTTCGTGGATGATCAGCGGCTGATCGGATATATTCGTGACCCTGATGTAACTTGATCTGCCGATACCTTTAACGAACGTTGGTACTTATCGTTCACCACGGGTTAGCCACAATTTCTGTTGCCGATCACTCGGCCGAATCATGACATCGACTGATCGTAACACCCCGATGTTCTCGTATTGACCCATTTTTAGCATCCGTACATGAGTACCATACAAAGGTCGTCGGCCGGATAACTGAATCTGCACCAAATCCGGCAGAGTCAGGGTTCCATGAGACAGGTCTAGTCGTATACCGGCTGGTACCATAAAATCCATCCCCAGTATCGCGTCTTGACCGGCTAATCGGCCAACCCAAGCGTTAAAATAATAGACCAGGGATCCTGCCAGGGTGATCTTAACACGTGATCGTCCTTCCGTCATATATGAACTCTCGCCGATCCCAACACATTCTTGCCTCTGGGAACTGTCTATACGACATCCCACCTTACGAGCAAAGGCGGAGTCGATGATCGAGACTTCCGCCCCAGAGTCAAATAAAATAGTGGCTTTTTCATTGTTGATCTTTCCATTAGCTTTCGCCTGTTTAAACCACTTGTCGGGAGAGTGATACTTCCAGTATCCTCGGGATTCACCGGGCAGTAGATCCAATTCCATGATCACGTCCGATCGGGAATATTCATCCATTCTGAGACTGTGAATCGGACATCGATCGATGCAATTTGAATTAGAACATGTATTGTCGGTTATCTTCTTTTCCTCAAACTTATCTCCGCTACCGACATATGCATAAATGCAGAACATAGACCGCTCGGCTCGAGCCAGATTCCAACCTGGCGAGCGATCTAGTTTAACATCTTCTCAACATCTGGTGGGAGCATACCAGCATGTTTAGTCGGCACATACCACTTGCGCATCAGATTAAAAAATTCTTCGATAGGGCAGGCGCCGGCGTCATGAAGCTTCCCACAGGTCTTGCACACGAAAAAACAGTGATCAGAAGGGTGACCCTTACGATCACATTTTCCACACGTAATTCTTTTCCAACAATCACGATCTCCATGTTTGGTCGACCCACAATGCACACATTTCTTGCGAGATCGGTCCTGATCAGGTTGAATGCCACCAGGTTTCCGTCCATCCATGCCATTAGCCGATGATCTCGGGCGATACACTGGTTCCGTCGTAAAGATATGACGATACTGTTCCTCGTCCGAGCTCAGACTTGACTGACCACTTTCCTCTTCCGAACCTGAACTGTCTGATTCCTTCGTGATCATCCGAATTGCTCTGGCTGGTCGTGCTGCCGGTATCTTGCCCTGATCAGGGTGTGGCTTTGACCGATACCGGTTCGATCCTACCTCGACCTTAGGCTGTCGACTTTTGGCTCGCTGCAGCGTCCTCAGAGTCAGTTCCAGTTGTTCTGAGTCCTTTATACGGAGCAGGGTTAGCTGATCAGCCAGATCGCGATTATCCAGAGTACCAATGAAGTGTTCGACATGCTCGCGAGCTATATCCGGGTGTCGTGGATCCTTGATCGGCATTTTCGCGCGTAGACCAGCAACATTCAGCCGATGTAAGTACTCGATCGGCGTCTCGTCGGATCTTTTCTTCATGTGGTAGTACTGTCTAGCGACAGACACCCCCGAATTGCAATATTGTTCTTCAAACTCTTCACACAAACGAGGCCACTTCAAACGCACTTCCCGACTCAGCTGTTTAAGCCAGTTCTTGGCCGGACCTTTCATTAGATCAGCGAAGATCAGACATCTTTCACCTTCCGGTGTCTTGTCCCTCAGGAAAGCTGACTTAGTCCGGCTTAACCAAGCCCTGGCCTGATCGTCATCCGAATCTTTGCCGGTGAAATCTTTCAATTCCGAGATCGCAGACATTCGTACTCGGGTGATCGTTCCTGATTCACTGTCAAATGCCTGCGCGGAGGCCATATTCGCTCTACGAGGCATTTCAATGTCCAGATCATCTGGATCGAAATGTTGACTGATCTCGCCCTCTGACTCCATGTCCACATCACTCCGTGGGGGTGATCGGTGAAATCGGTCTTGGTGATCGGCCTGGAATATCGACCGAACAATTCCGGCTGATCGGACTGATTCCATCTCCACGTCCACGGGTCTCTTGACCGATTTCTCAGCGGACTGATTCATATTCGGTGCCGATCGCCATGGTTTTCCTTGTCCAGGTGCATACTGAGGCAATCCATATTGTTCACCCGCAAATCGGTTCATCATTGTCGCGAACATGGCTTTTAATTGCTCTGGGACCTCCGGCATGTTGGTATGACCGTTGTTGGAGGTCGGATTGGCCTGTGGCACTTCCTGAGCATCTTCGAAACTATCGTCCGATCCGACTCTGCCAGGTTCCGGCTTTCTCTTCCTGTTCTGCGACTCGATCTTGGGGTCGATCTGCTTGATCCCTTTCGGGCCCAACCCCAACCGAGGAGTCGGTGAAGGCCGCTCCAGATTGTGATGACGATTGATATATCGACTCAATATCCATAGGATATTCAACCAACTGAGATCGGTGCGAAGGATCCGCGATCGGCGACTTGACCACTGGGTTCGCCCCTAGTAACGAGGCAAGGTGATCATACAGAGTTGTCATAGCTTCTCTGATCGTCTCTTGATCCAGGTCGAACAGCATATTCGCGTCGAAGGCGCCAGTAGTGAAGCCAACTTCGTCGATCTGCGTCAAGAGGTTCCTGATCAGATCAACTTGACTGCCTGTGATCACCGGTCGGGTCGCTCGACCTTCAAGCTTCCCGATGATCTTAGGTTTAATGATTTTCATCACTTGGTTGGTAGCCAGGAACTTGTGAAACTCTCGAAGATAGAACAGTCGTTCCACATCTTGGACAGTGGTCTTCTCGGCTGGTTCGATCTTCTCTTCGTCTTCCTCGAAGATCTTCGGTTTAGGTTTCACATATTTTTTAGGTGGATCACAATGATCCGCCCCCATGTTTTTTTTCTGTCTTTTTCCATTTTCTTCTTATGCATAGGATCAAGGTTCGCACTTCGATCCTTTCCCGGGTTATAGTTAACTTTACTATAACCCAGATCGGCCTCGATCGGGGCCATGTGGGGAGTTGTTTCATCTTTAATTTCGACCTGGCACTCCACCAGACCAGGTCGACCATCGCTTCCTTTAGATATGGACAGCATCGGAGGCGATACGCCTTCCTCCAATGCACCCGAAAAAGTTTCCTCCACTTTGATTTTCACATCTTTTTCATCATCAAAGGAATCACGGTGATATCCCTGGTTCGAATCCGGGCACGCGCACCATTGTGGTGGAGCCGATTTCCAAATCCATGACCGAAGTCTTGGGTGGAATCCGGATACCCACTGGCCCGGACGACCAACTATCGGAGGGAGTACTCCGTCGATCCTGATCAGCATCGGAATCAGATGAATCACCATTGTGGTGACTGATCTGATCCTCCCGGTCATCTGGCCGGTCTTCATGCTCGTCAGGATCTATGTTTATCTTCATCTCACCTTGTGTACCCGTTGATCGGGGGTGGTTACACTCACTTAGGTGGACTCGGTGACGAAAACGATGATCTTGATCAGGTCGGAGGGGATGACCTTCTCGAGACGGGGGGTGTCCTCGGGTGGAAATCTTCACCGGAGAACGGGTTGGGGTCGATACTTAATCAGTATCTAGGCACTGATCAGGAAATTTCGTCTGATCAGGCCAGCCAATGAGAGAGAGATAATACGAAACCAAGAAAACGCGATCAAACCACGATCTTCCACAGTAATCCACAAACGTTATCTCCACAAAACCTTTTCCAATATTATTGACGTGTTCCAAACACGTGTGCGTTGAGGGTGAGGTTCGATCACCTAAAACAAACCCGTCGGGGGTCTTCCGGTAAGCCAAAATGCGTCTAAGCGCGTCTTAACCGGGAATTAGTTGAGCAAGAGGGGACTAATCAACCCTGTGCTCCCAATGACCGCAACACGTGGCGGAGCGACTCTTTGCTTTAGGGGGGAAATCAAAACCTGTTATTATATATGCAATGTCCTATACCTGTGTACCGTACATCAACTCATGCCTGACTTATACTTCGAACCTATTTACTTCGTCGCACAGTTGCGTAGCACCACCTTGCCCATCCTGGCTTCACCTTCAAGCTGATCTGTACCACTTCTGCCCTGATCACGACCCGACTCTTAGAAAGATCTTCAACCCATCCCGATCTTCGACAAACGACCTTGAAACCACTTGAGATCTGCTCTTCTAACACTTGTCCACTTCGTATCCAGCCCGACTAAACCGAGAACTTCACTTGCCTTTGCATCTGGACGCTGATCAGAGGCTGATCAGCCCTGATCACGATCGGCATAGTGATCAGCCGAGTGATCAGGTGGTGATCAGGCCGATCAGCCCTTGATCACCTCGGGAACGCTCTGGGTCATCATCATCACGACTCAATTCATCTGCTAAGTCATACTTCCGAACTCCATACCCCGTCAGGGCAACCATATCACACTGACTTCATCCGATCAGGCCTGATCGGGCCTGATCGGGACTTTCCGCATCTTCCCTGGACGAATCCATCGGTGATCATCATTCACACAAGTTGTCACTCCCCATGCCCGACTTCATTTCACATCTAATCTTCATTGCTCGGGCATAATCAGCCGATCAGGCCGTAACTTCGTGTCATGATCAACTTCAACCACTATACCATTCATAGATCGGCTGGACGGCTATCCTTGACACGTCAAGTCAACAGTTGCTCACTTCGTTTTACATCCACGGGAACTCCACTTAGTGATTGTGATAACGATCGTGATCTCCATCGTTCTATCAGTGTCTGGGACTGGGCGTAATGACAGTACTTGGCTGATTTCTTCACATCGTGGATACCCGTTGTCCACCACCTTTTCATCGTAACTGTGATCAGCCTTTTCCCACCCATCAACCGTCATATGTTGATGGGTGTTCCATCGTCACCAATCAACGGCCATGTGTGGTCCACTTCATTCTCAATATTTTCCGATCGCTTTACCACACAGCTTCAGTGTCTGAAGATGCTTGAGTTTCTTACTGTGTTAACAGTAGAAGACTCGTCAGTCTCATCGCAAAATGCGGCTGCAACTTGCGCGTCGACTCGCTCAAAATTTGAGCGGGTCCCTCCCCCACTTACATTTGGCGTACCGCCAAGTAAAGCTGGGGTTCGTGGATGCCTTAAGGCATTCACGTAGAACGGTATATGCTTTGTAGAAGCATGCACCGAGTTTTTAATTGCAAACTCGGTGAGTGGCAGATAGTCACTCCACTGCTCAAAGGCATGCGCGTATGAACGCAGCATGGCTCCGAGAACGCGGTTAGCGCGTTCAGTTTGCCCATCCGTTTCCGGGTGGTCCGCAGTTAACATCTTCAACTGCGTGCCTAATAACGAGAACGTTTCTTGCCAGAAACGTCCTGTGAATCTTGGATCTCGATCCGAGATGATGTTTTCCGGCATTCCGTGTAAACGGAATACCGTGTCAACGAATATCCGCGCCGTTTGCGCAGCGGTGACATTCGCTGACACTGCAGCAAGATGAACCATCTTACTGAAACGGTCAACAAAGACCACTATGCCTGTTTTCTGACTGTGATTAGCCGGAAGACCAAAGATAAAATCCATGGAAATGAACTTCTAACACTCTGTCGGAACCGGCAGAGATTGGAGGGGAGCCTGCGCGGACTGTGCAGGCTTGACGCGTTGGCATATCTCGCAAGCGCGGACGTACTTACGTACCCATTTATATTGGTAACGCCAGTAGAAATCGCGTGCGAGAGAAGCATACGTCTTCTCTCGACCTTGTGCCCCGCAATTGGTGCATCATGGTATTCAAACAAAATTTGATGTTTGAGATCATCGTCGTTTGGAACGACGATGCGACTAGCATCATCTTGGTCTGTGCTATAAAGCAACAGACCATCGTGCAATTGATAACGATGCACGCAAGCGCGAAAGGACACTCTGAAAGTTCCTCGCGCTTCCGATCAGATTGATTACTTAAGGTAATCAATCAGTAGACGAGTTTCCTCGTCTGTTTCGTACGCTTGACGTACCTGTCGTACAAGTGACGACGACAGAGCAGTGCAACGTATTGTGTTTGCACTGGTTGCCTCCGTTACAGACGGTGTCGTCTCGAAATCGGGGCGTCGTGATAGCGCATCCGATATCACGTTAAACTTACCCGGTTTGTATTCAACCGTGAAGTTGTATTCAGCAACGAATGACAGCCAACGTGCCATTCTTTGAGAGGTGTGTGGTGAATTCACGGCCGTGCGTAACGACGGATGATCCGTGTAAACCACAAACGGTCTATCTCCTAAGAGATAGATCCGAAACTTTGCCGGTGCATACTTCATGGCAAGGAGTTCCTTGTCATGCACTGGATAGTTGCGCTCGGCTGGGCGCAACTGACGCTATTGATAAAATATCACGCGATCACGATCCTCGTGATTGCGCTGCATCAAGGCGCAGCCGATGGCAAAATCGCTCGCGTCACAAACGACGTGAAACGGTCGCTCGTTATCGGCTATCGCCAAGACGGGAGCTTTAGTCAAGCTACGCTTGACTGCATCAAATGTATCTTGGAACTGGGTATCCCAGTGCCATTCGACATCTTTCTTAAGTAATTGAGAAAGAGGTCAAATTAAACCGGCATAATTGCACGAATATTTGTGCAAGTATGTCGCCAACCCAAGGAACTTTCGAAGTTCATTGACGTTGTTTGGCGTAGGCCATTCAACGATCACCCTGATATTTTCCGGATCAGGGCGCACTCCGTTCTTGCCTACAAAGCAGCCACGCTCTAACACCTGACGTAGATGTTCTTTATGAACATCTACATCAGTCTTACCATGCTCAGCCTTGCTATGGATGAACACGTCGTCAAAATAGCTCGGTGCGAATTCTCGCACCGGGCGCAATAAATGCGTGACGCATCTATTGAAGGTGGCAGGGGCATTTCGAAGCCTCTGCGGCATTACAAGCCACTCACAGAGCATACCGCTTGGGGTGCTTACAGCCGTGAGAGGGATATCCTTCTCACGCATGAGGATTTGGTAAAAACCATCCCTCAAGTCGAAAGCACTGAAAACGGTGCTCCCGCTCATGCCATCAATGATGACATCTTTCCACGGTATCGGCGTCTGCGCCGGTACCGTGGCTGCGTTCAGCTTGTTAAAAACATGAACGATTCTCCACCCACCAGTGGATTTCTTAACGCAAAAGGTGGGACTGAAGTGCGGTGAGGTAGACTCCCGCTCATGTTCCGCCTTACGACGAGTTATTTGAAACTCGTTTTTGACCTGGTCACGCGGCAATGGCCATTGCCGCGTGACACAATACTTCGTGCCTTGTTCCCTTATCTTTAGGGAGCTCACAAGGTACTTCTTCAGGGAATACGTCAGCGTATTCCCAAAGTACCTCGTTGTACGGAGAAGTCGCCTTAAGCGATTCCCAGATCTGCGCTTCAAATCGCTGAACTTTGGTTTCCTCATTGGGAACCAGTTCGTTCCCAATGCCTTCTAATTGTAAAGTGGATATTTGTTCATGAATATCCACAACCTCATCAGATGCGACAATGACGCAGATCTGTTCGATCAGATCATTGCGCAAGTTCTTTACGAACTTCTTCCAGCTCAAGGCTGGAAGGGCCATCACATCTGAACTTAAGTTCGGAGGGTTGTCAAGTGTGAGAGACTGGGTTGCTAATCCGGTCTCTGTCTGCGCTAAGACGTTGATCGTCTCGACGGACACAGCTGCGAGATCAGACGCACTCGTCTGATCTGTTGCCTGATCTGTTGAACGGTGATTATCACTTGTGCACAAGGCATTCTCCTCATGGTGACCACTGTCTACCATGGTATTCATGCACTCACGTCAGCTCTCAGTCGTGAGTTCTTCATTTTCGACACGGAAGGTTTTTACATCCGTGACGGTTTCATTGTTTTCACGGTGGGTGGTTCCCACCGTGTGTAAATTGTCTATACCACGACCGTCATCGGTCGTAGTAACTTCAACACGGGGGTGTTTTTCACCCATGTTGCACACATGGCTGACACGCAACGACTCGTTCGTTGCGTGTGTAATTCCCTCTGGACTTTGATCAGCGGGTGTACCATCCGCTGAACTAGTCGGATAAGACCTGGTGGTGCCATCGCTACCCACCAGACTGTCTGACTCTGCGGTTGTATCATTAGATACAGCCGGATTACTCACAGGGTGATCAGATCCTGTGAGACCGCCGCAGTCGATCGACAGGTTTACCCAGTCGATCGTTGGTTGATGCTTGGACATCCAAGGGATGCCCAAGATAACATCGAACTTGTCGTCAAGATCGAGGACGATGTATTCGTCCTCGAACGACACTTCGTCTAACTCGAAGCGTGTGCGAATCACAGGCTTTGGTATAGTCACGGTTGCACCTGATGCTAACCGGACTGACAACATGCTTCGTGGAGAGTCAATCTCCACGAAATTCATCGACGTTAGAACCTCAGTTTTAACGAAATTGTTTGACGCTCCTGTGTCGAACAGAGCACGCATGGGGATATCGTTTCCATGCGGCTTAACCTCCAGGGTGATGAGAGGTTTCTCTTCATCCTGCACATGCTGACAGGACATAGTCCCGTCTGGGGCTATTATCCTCACATGCCCGATGTCGGCATGCGAGATAAACTGTCCAGTAGGGCACCCCACCCCTACTGGTTGTTCACGTTTTTTGCATCAACAGAGGGTTGCCCCTGTTGATGTCGCTTACCAGTGGACTGTCCATTCCGCTGACTGCGTGGCGCCGCGGCCGGCGCCACGCATTCATGGGCGTAATGGCCCATCTTCGCGCATCTATGGTAGCAAAGGAACTTCTTGTTTTTCGGTTGCCTCGGTGTCGAGGCAACTCCAACCGATAGGTCCATCGGTTCTGGACCTCTTCCGCCCGCGCCCTGGCGCGGGTTTTTGTGTCTCGGGACGAAGTGTGAACTTCGTCTATTTGAGAATTTGTTATTGTTAGTATGCTGCACTGGCGGCATGTTAAAGTCGAAAGGCTGTTGAGCTTTTCGACTAACCCCAGCATGCGTTGCTGCTGAACGCATGCTGAATTCCTCTCGGATGCTTTGGTCTATAGCATCCCTCAGAGTCTTTGGGGGAACCCGATAAAGACTCTGTTTGATGGGACCGTCATTCAGTCCCTTCATGAAGCCAGTGAGGGGGCACCGGCTCGTATACAATATTTGATAACAAATATTGTATTTTCTGAGCGTACGCATGTAGGCTCAGCTTGCCCTGCTTGAGTTCTATGAACTCTTCGCGGCAACTAAGCTCCATTTCTGGAGCTTCGAAGTTGAGCTTCAGCTCAGCTTTTAAATCCTGATACGTCAGGAACGCAGAGCCATCAGTGGCTCTGCGGCTCATCGCCCATGCCCTGGCGCGATCGCCTAGGCATGTGGTGGCGAAATAAGCTTGTGAACGTGGGTCCACAATCGTTTGCGCAGAGAGGGCATCTTCCACCTCTGCGAGCCATCTACGAAGGGGTTCACCCCCTTCCCCAGTAAAAAGCGGAATCCGCGCCTTTACCACTTCAACGCTCGCACTAGATGTGGGCGTTACTTGTTGCGACCGTAATATTGCGGAACGCACCTGAGGATCAACATACATCCTCTCAAAACGGGTAACCGTATCCAAGGCTTCCTCCGGGGTTTTACCTCGGAGGAGAGAGATGATCTCGGGCCCTATGGTCCGGATCATCTCTATCACAGTGGTCACAGTACTCTGTGACCAGTTAGGGAAGTTTTCCCTAACTAAATCTTGCGCGAGCTGTCGCTCAAGCTCACGATCGCTGGCCGTCGCCATGACAGCCAGCGGCTCTTAAACCTTCGTTCCGCTAGTTAACTAGCGGAACGCGTCAACAGTGGTCGTTTAGACGGACCACAAAGTGCTACCAGGTGTAACAGGCTAGCTGTTACACGGCTTACACTGTAAGAATTGCAGTGAGGAAGCGTGCAATTGAGTAGGACCAAATGTAAATTTGGTCCTCCTTAGTTTACCTAAGATAAACTTTAGAGTAGACTAATTAATTTATTAATTAATCTTCTTATATACACTTATATTTCAAATATATATAAACCTAAGGCCACGTGTCTAGAAGAAGATAAGTTTAAGAGTGAATATATTATGAGTGGTTTAGAGTTAATAACTATAATTAAATCTAAACTAATCATACAAACATGTAGTATAAAGCTGGTCTGAATGATATGTTTATCATTAGATTACTTGTTAATCCATAAATTTATCAGATCGTTCTCAAGGTGGATTATAACAACTTATAATCCAATATTCGCATTTCAGACATTAAGACTGAAATTGAACTGTGATATTTCAACTTAAATATCACTTATGTAATGGCACCCCATTACATATACCGACTACGGGGATTTACATAAGACCGTAAAAATCACCACATATCTCCCAAAGAATGGCAAGGCGGTTGCCATTCTTTGCAGAATATAACTTCATGATTGAATACAAACTGGAGACGTTGAACGAGGCAGCGGATGCGCTATATCAACGACCCGATTACGACGTTATCGAAGTCATCAGTGCAAACGCAATCCGTTGCACTCTTTACATCGTATCTCGTACGTCATCTAGGACGAGCATACGAAACAGACGTGAAAACTAATAAGTTGCAACGACTGGCGGGATTGGTGAAATATATATAGATCGCGATCATCCTGATCACGCTGCATCAAACCGCAGCTGATAGCGAAATTACTCGCGTCGCAAACGCCGTCAAACGTTCGTCGTTGTCGGCTAATGCCAATACGGGTGATTTAGTCAAGCTTCGCTTGACTGCATAAAAAACCGTTCTGCATTGTGTATCCCTATGTCATTCGACATTAACTGAGGAAGAACCCAACGCAGTTGCATAAATATTTATGCGAATAGGTTGCAAGCACAAGGAACTTATGGAGTTCCATGACGCTATTAAGCACCGGCATTCAACAATCACTCTGATATTTTTGGGATCAGAGAGCACCCCGTTTTTGCTCACAAAGCAGCCGAGATTGGGAATCAAAGGCGCGCCAAAGGTGCATTTCTTCTTGTTTTCAAATAGATTTTGCGTTCGTGAAGTAATAACACTCGACGTAGATTTTTTATACACACCTACATCGCTTTTACCATGTTCACCCTTGCTATCGACGAACACATCATCGAAATAGCTTGGTACAAATTCATGTGCCCAAACGCAACAGAGGCGCGACGCCTAATTTGGATTATCCAGGGGCATTTGTTAGACCCTGTGTCATCACTAGTCACACTCAAAGCATACCGCTTGGGGTACTCACTGCCATGAGGACATCATTCCCACGCGTAAGAATTTTTAAGATCCACCCCCTTGAATCAAGAGAACTGAAGACGGCGCTCCTGCTCATGCCTTCTACAACGACATCCTTTCGTGGTATCGGCGTCTGCACCGATACCGTAAGTTTTTATGAGCGAGAACGATTCACCAGCCTCCTATGAACCTATTTTACACAGAAAATGGGGCTGAGATGCGGTGAGGTAGAACCCCGCACATGTCCGGCCTCTTAACGAGCTTCAAAGGACTCGTTGATTGCTTTGAGCAGGTGCTGCGGTAACGGCCATCGCCGTGTGACACAGTACTCGTGCCTGGTACGAGGCCAATCTCATGGCGAGTAAGGGAATACGTCAGCGTATTCCGCACTCGGTTCCAATGTGGATATTTGTTCACAAATATCCAAAGCCATATCATGAAGCAGATCTGTGAAATAATATGTTGATAAAACAAATTAATTTTGAAAACGTAATTTCAAAACAAATAATTCAAAGCAGTTTGTGAAATAAAATCCTTCTTAAAAACTGATCGGGTCATCGTGCAACTTCGATTTGAACTTCTTCAAGCTTAGGGATGGAAGAGCGATCACCTCCGAGCCCAATTCGGAGGGTTGTTTAGTTTAAGAGACTGGTCAATTACTCCGGTCTCTGTCTGCTTCAAGACGTTTATCGTCTTGCCGAGTACCTCTTCGTAATTAGACTTTGTTGTCTGATCCGTTCCATGTTCAATAAAACGGCGGGCGTTTTTTATCGCTTGTGTTCAAGGCCTCTTTCTAACTGTGGTCATTACCTACCGAGGATATGACTGCCTCACGACGACCGTCGTCGGTCGTGAGTAGCAGTCTTTATCGCCCGTGTTAGTCACTCTCTAATCACGCAGCGGTTCTTCTGCTGCGTCACTGGTCTATTATCAGTGGATGTTCATCCCGCTAATATTCTCTGATCCAAATTGGTCGCTACCTTGGTTGTATTCACTGATACATCCGAATTAGTCACAGGGTAAACAGTCTTTGAGGTACCACCACAATGGATCGACAAGTTGACCCAGTCGAGTGTTGGTTTGTGTATAATATTATACAGAACTTGTCGTCCAATTCAACGTCGATGGAATCCTGCTCGAACGACAGTTCGCTAAACTCGAAGTGTGTGCGATTTACGCGCTTCGGTATGGTCACGGTTGCAACTTTGACCAACCGGAGTGACAGCATACTCTCGGGGTATATCCCTTCACGAAGTTCATTGTTAGGAACAAAATCGTTCGACGCTCCTGTGTCAAACAGAGCGCGCATGGTATATCGTTTCAGTGCCGCCTTATGATTTGGATGATGAGAGGTTTCACCTCACCATGTATTTGTCATTTGCACCACGGTCTCTCCGATCCGTCCGAGTCAGATAAGACAGCATCCGAGCTGGGGCAGCCTTATTCTAAGCCAGCCCGCAACCAGGTCGACTAGGAGAACAATCATATGGGCTAGGTGGTCAGCGAAGCAATTCTGTTTCCAATTCTTCCCTCCCTATGCCCCCTTTTCTGTGACTTTCCCATGATCAACCTATATAAGTGCGAGCTCACCGGACATTCAACCCTGGACTGGTTATCAATTTAAAGGACTGAGTGTCGCAATTCCCACTAGTGTAAACCTTGCTCACTCTCTGATCTTTTCGATATTTTCACCATCCATTGGGGCGCCCCCTACTTCAGCCTGGCGTATCGACCTAGGCTGTCCTTCGGAGCTGCTGGACACAAAACCCTGGGAGGGATGACAAATACCACGCCCGGTGTGGATCTTCCAACCAACAAGTGGTTCTGGGACTTTCAGGAGGAATACAACTAATTCGTTAAACGCCATGCACAAGCTATCCATTAATTGTTTAATGGGATGATCCCGCACTGATCTACTGCCAGAATAAGCGCAAGCAGAACCGCAGAGCCATGGAAACGACTGTGTACACGGTACTTAGACGGAAGACAAGTCATTAGGATTTGGACCTGTTCCTTTCCCCTTTATCTTGCTTATGGCAAATCGTAAGGTCAAGAAGAAAGGGAAACTAGCCAAGGACGGCCGTTCTGGGCGATCCAGACCGCACAAATTCTCTCCGAGAATCCTTTGACGATATTGAATGGCGAAACCAGTACCGTAATGACCCAACTACTCAAGGTGCCCGGCTTTAAGATAAGTTTCTCAAAGGGAAATAAGTAACGACTTAGCAGATAGCTTGCTCCATTTTATTTCCATATGCTCTATTTCACCAATTCTTTTGTCGTCACATCCTTATACATTCCAGGTTCATCAATCATCATTCATCGTAAGTGGTGTTCAACGCTTGCATCATCTCAAGCTCGTCTTTTGTTCATCATCCGACTTCAACCACTCCACCAGGTCAGACTCCGTCCACCATCTGATTGGTCAATATTCTTGACCGATCGATCCAGAGAAAAGTGGAAGGTTGTCTCGTCTTCGAGCTGATTGGCTAAGATACGACCCGGTGCATGGAAAGCCTTAGAGTGACCGTATATCCTGAAAACCATTGTCGTCGTACTGAGTCCATCGGTCTTCTGGCCTTTCCAGGTTACCGCGTTTCGCCGTTCTTGGAGATTACGCTCTTTCTTTGTGTATAAAGGAGATCCATCACCGAGCAGCAGACCACGATACTCGGCTTGGTGACCGTTATACCAGGTATATTATCCGAGGCAGCGGATAATATGGGCCACTCAGTGATTTCCACAAGAGGGTACTGTACACCCCGAAACCCTTTATCGCACTTAGCGATCCATCAAAACCTAGGGAACCAGGTCCTCATTCGGACCTATGACCACGAGGGAATGTATCGTCTCCCTAGGTTGCCTTTAACCTTCACCTGCGGTGTTATATTGTACCAATTTTTTTCCTCGTTCCTGGTACATTTGATGATCTCCAGAGACTACTGTGACAGTACTGGTGATCATCGTCCCAGTCTTCCATCAATTCCAGCTGATGACAACAACCAAGCGTCTTGAAAGTACCTTGATCTGGACGGATACCAGCATAGTATAACAAACATATAATATGCCAGTACTTTTTGTTCACAATAACATAATTAACTTCATTCGACTTCATGGCCCCGCTTGTGAACGTGACCGGGCAGTATGACCATCGTGATCCTGAACCAAGGCATCCAATATTGATTGCCCATTTGTTTGAGTATGGAGTCACGACAGGAATCTTTTCTAGGTCGAAATACTTCACAACTGGGGTCGTAACCATCTTTGCCTTCAACATACAAAATGCAAACCATGACACGTTTCATGTGACTTTCAGGTCGGGATGGAGGCTGGTCGGTCGGTTGGTCGGCCTAACAAGCTGACTGTTCAGGCTGGTCGACCGGTCGGTCTTGACCGGCAACCTTTCTAGTCGGTCGCATTCCCGCAGCATCTGGTACTTCTCTCATTTCATATAAAATTGCTGCGTAAACCGAGAAGTATTCGATGAACCGTCTGTAGTAGTTCATACTACCCAAAAAAGTTTGCATGACCTTTAACGATCTGGGGAATGGTAGGTTGCTGACTGACCTAAGATCTTTCGAATTAACTTCCAACCCCTGGATCAACACGTTATGACCAAATAAGCGACATATGGTCAGCCCAAAAGCCCTTGACCACACTGATCGACAAATTCCAACGTTCACAAGTGGCGAGTAATCGTTCAACCTTATCACACAATATATCCCATGATGTGGCCGTGATAAAAAAAAACGTATATGTAGGATCACCTTCCTAACACTGACGGTTTCCGATCCCGATGGGGTTCGCCTCCAGTAAACACATCATGAACATAAGTGATTTTCAGGTCGACACTAATTTGAAAATAATTATCTCACATGCCGACATAAGGCATATGAGGATAATAGAACCTGAACACTGTTACTGGCTCCTCAATTTTCTCTTTCCCCTCTTCCTCCTCCTCTTCACTATCTGGATTTTCTGCAGTCCGTTCACCCTCCGTAGGAAGTTTTGGAGTAGGAGAGCGACTGGGACTAAGGTGCGGTTAGGAGGGTCGACTTGGGATAGCACGAGAGGGTACGCTGGATCCGAGGGAAGTCTGAGATCGTTCACCTGATCCCGGGCTAGCAGAGCCTTCTAAACTGCCGGAACTGAACTTGGCCCGGCGTGTAGCCGCACGGGATCGGGATAGTGCTTCATACACCTGCTGATCGAGAAAGCCGTCGTCATTTTCTGCATATTCAAGGTCATCATCTGGGCTGGTTAGCGGGTCAGCATCTGGTCTGGCAACCGGGTTACTATCAGGAACAGGATGTGCTCTGGCGTATGTCGCAGGAGAAATTGTCGAGTCATAGTCGGAGTCAGATATCAGCCCGCATTCACGTACTGCATTGTCTAGACTGATCTCCCTGTTTCGGCCTTCTGGGATCGAGAAGGGTCAAAGTGATCTTGCGCTTGTTCGGCCCCACACCGGTTCCCCGGGATGTATATTTTGGAGGCCGTGGTGGCTGGGGTCCACACTTTCCAGTTTCCGAGCAGCATAACTGACCTGCGTTGGTGTCGTTGCCTTGCACCACGCTGACCCACCTTGATTCGAGACTCCTTCTGCCCTGCACTCCTTATTGCATAGGCTCAAAATCCCACGACCCCCTTTCCACATATCGGCCACAGTCATCATCCTGACTTCCCAAGTCGACTTAGGCTGGCTGCCTCGGTTAATAAATTAAGTAAATCAGGAATTGTCATGGCCACATCCGGTAGTTGATTTATTTGAATCGCTTCAACATAGCCGCCTCTGAGTCGTGTCTCAGCCGCACAAATGCTGGGGTATGATCTCACTAATTTTTTTCCGACACACCCTTTCCACACCTATGTCACGGCTCGGTAATTATCGCTTCCAGTCCTTCCGATGACATGATTGGTCTGGCCCGGGGTCAGCCTCAGGGTTCAAATCGCCCTATTGCTAACTATCTTAATGCGTTGCGATTCCAACCTTGCTTATCCGTCCTGACTTTACTTGCTGGGTCGTTCCTGTCGAAGACAATCCACCTTCATCCGAAAGACAGCCACTAATAGATTTGTTTACCACTAACGCGCCTTCATATTCTCCGCTCGAGGCGCCTAATCTGGTGTTATCTCCGGATGACGTTTCAGCTTTTTCTCTCGAGTGCATCTGGACCGGGGCCGCCTTGCGCAGGCCGCGTTCGCCATTCAATCAGTCAGGCTAACTGCCGCAATTTCACATCTGAACTGCTCGATCTTTCGCCAACTGCTGGGTCAGATACCACATCGGCTACAAACCATGAAGAGTAACCATCAGAAGGTTCAGAGCGAGGTAAAATGACTGCGTGCGGTGGTTGGTCAGCTGACTGGTGCACTTCATCAGGCTACCATACAGTCGCCCCCCCCCCCCGAGAGTGCAGACCTGAAAAGCCGGGTGGATGTTCTGACTGCTCAAGTGGCTGACCTGAAACACGTCAAGGTGGATATAATCCAGGCCGTCAAATTGTCCAATCGCCGGATCGATTCGGGCGCAGCCAAAGGTTCGCATTCAGCCCCAGATCTTTAAAATCAGATAACACGACTCCATACCCAGTCGCGCACTTGACACGTGAACGGGACCGCTTCCTAATGTCGGCCGACGTTATCGAACCTTTGTAGGTCGCTAACCAGAAACTGGTTCATCGCTCCAAGCTCCAGCGAAAGTACAACAGCTTCTTTCGTTCTTACTACCTGGTCCCTAACCGTTCAAATATATTCTCGAGTAAAGCAATTGATGCACTTGAAGAATGTGTCCGCCATGGTCTCGCATAGGTCCCAGGAGCTGACCCATCTTTGCGGTAGATACCGCCAGATCTCCCGAGAGCTGAAAGAAGTGCAGGCTGATCGGGGACAGTTGCGGGAATTTAACCACTTCAAATGGCATCCCTTCATAAGCAGGTCCAAAAGGCGTCTTCCGGGCTGCACAAGGTACGTATCAAACTTAAACAGGTTCGGTCACGGCTTGACGACACCTGCAGTGACCTGGGACTAATCCCACGATCGATGCCCTTCAGCGTCAAGAGGAAAACACAAGATCGGAGATACGTCCTTTCAGGATCGGCTGGATGGAACCGAGACCCGTATCACACCGGTGATCGGGGCTCCGGTGCGCGTGCGAAAGGCCATCCTGGACACTCTAGGATATAGTATACACATGGAAACCTAATCTTCCGGTTTCGCCCGACACCGAAAAGTCTAAAACTGACCTACCCAAGTCTACCTAACTCCGGCCGCCTTTTCCCTGTTCTGTCGAGCACTTGGAACTGTGGATATCCAGCTAGGGCCAGGGTTTGGGACGCATCAAAATATCCATAGACACTCAAGGGTCATGCGAGAGGCTTTGGTGATGCCTGGCAGGGCTAGACCACTAGCAGCCTGGACGGGTCATAATTAGCCATTCATGTGACCAGGATGAAGGTGTTGAAGATACAGGTGGGTCACCATATTCGGTGTAGGATACACGGTGAAGATATAGAAGATAAGGTGTGTCACCATAAATACACCAAAGGTTCATACTCGATTGTAGGGAAAATTTCCAGCGGAGGGTTAACAAAGTCCCTATTTGGTTTGCCCGAAGTAGGTCACAAAGGACCTACCGGAAGTCCCCCGACCGGGAGTCATTGAAGTTCGTATACTCATTCAAGTCGCCCGCGTTTGGAACCCGGTATAGTTGTATGGGAATGGAAGGTGACGTTTTGGCTGACTATGGATGAGTGTGGAGACCTGTTTGGAGTTCACGTTCGCTCACATAAGATTGGAGTAGCCCCCTATATTCTTTGAATTTGTTGGCCAATCGAGTAATCTCAGTCCAGTATTCGCGGTATAATGAAGACAAGTATAACTGCTACCTGCTCCCCCGTGAAGATTTCCGCCCAGAAGGAACCCTAGTCCTAACCCTCGTCCTGCTTCCCCAACCAGGCACCATAACTTCTCATCCGAGAGTCCATAGGAGAGCGTAACTGCCAGCGTTAACGGGTACACAAGGTGAGAGATATGGATCATCCTATTCGTCGTTACCAAGGTGATGGAAGTGACCAGTCGGGTCATTCCAATGCTGACCCGGATCATGATGGATGGGCAGGGTACCCCCTCCGACAGTTAGTTATCTGGGACTCCCGTGGGTGTTCGTACCCCGGAAAGAAATTCAGAGATCGACTACACCACACTACCAATGGGAGTAATGACAATCGGAAGCGGGATGCCGCTTTCTCGCATCAACATCTGATAAAACCATCAGTCAGACCATAGTGCTAATAAAACTCTACCTGACATGGATTTTAGAGCCATGGCTTTTGGAGGATCGACGTCTGCGCCGGTATCGTCGCATTTGCTGTAAAGTAACACGGGAAATAGCGATAATCCACGTAATGAAAACGTAATAGGAAGAGAGAATCTGTTTGTGTCCACAATCCCTTGTCTCCAATTGAAATGTAACGAAAGCAATCAAAAATGCCTTGTAAACAGGCTAGTGCTTAGTGTATCAATTCAAATTGTATCAGTCTTAAGCCAGTCCAATCTGCGGCGGGGTCGTTGGTCAGTACGACAGTGCAACAGGAAACAAAGCTGGCTCTATGTTTCGTGACGGTATTATTGGTAAAAGTAAAAGTGATATATTATGTAATATTATAATAAAAGTTGACGCATAAAAGCTTTGTTAACATGCATCTTGGTAGTTTCGTTCAACTTTAATTCGTCTCGAAGTTCACCAAACCGTCACCAATTCCAAAATTTCTTCTGAGACCGTCAACGCCGAATTTTTTGCAAAGTACCGAAATGTTAATTCCAATCATTTTTTTAATGTATTCGAAAGCAAACCCCATGTCAATCCATTTTTCCATGTTACTTCAAACCAGTTTGATCTCGTTATTTGTCAATCCTGGGTGCACGTAAGTTCTTGGTCAGTAAATCTGCTATCATATACATTGTTCCCACATGTTCTGGATGCACACGCTCTTTTTGAAGAAAATCTTTCAGAAACTTTAACTTAAGATTCACGTATTTCGTGCTAGCAGCACTCGCTTCACTTTACAGTTGTTCAGTGGCGGCCATACTATCAATCTTCAGGACGATAGGTGTTTTTGTACTTCTACCGATCTCCTCGAACAATTCACGGATCCCCAACGCTTTTTTTCCCTCCAGCTGCCGCGGCAACTAATTCAGCCTCAGCCGTAGCCAACGCATCCGATCCTTGATTTTTACAATTCCAGTCGGCAATTTTTTTCCGTTCACAAAAATTACATTTGCGCTCAAACGTTTTCGATCTACTTTATCAGCAGCGAAATCGGCGTCGCTTTATTCAACAATTTGTAAAGGCAGATGTTCTCCACTATCGTGATTTTGGTGCAACTTCAACGTCTTCGTTCCTTTTAGGTACCGTGCTACCGTTTTTGCCACCTTGTATCGAGCAGCGTCGGTGCATGGGTGCGTCTGGTGGCTCCGTGCACGGTTAGGCCTCGTGCACCTAGATATCCAAAGTAAATTGCCAACCAGCGATTGAAAACGCTTGACGCAAGGTAAATTTTCACTTGCTTTTGTGGGCAACACTACTTCCAGGTTTGGATACATTTCTTCCTCTGAAATCGGTGCTCGGACTGGATTCGCATCTCGTAATCCATGTTTCTCGGGCATTTCTTCGATGGGCATTTCTTGGTCGACAGTATACCCACTGTCTAAGTCTCCTTCGACCCTCATGCCCAAAACGTCTCCACATTACCGAGATTGTTTTAACCCCAATACCTCCATCTCTTCCAAAACCTTATTTATCAATGCCTCACAGGTTGTAGTTACCAGAAATTCGTCTACATACACCCCACTAGAGTTTTTGTCGTCTCCATTGATGCGTATAAAGATGCACGTGTCTGTCAAGCTTTGCACGAAACCCATATCGGTCATAGTTCCACGTAAATGTTCATACCAAAGACGTCCAGCTTGTTTACGTCCATACAGTTTTTCTCTAACTTTAGAACCAAATCCTGCTTACTATCCACCCCCAAAACTTCAAAAATCTCCTCAGATATTTCTACTCCTGGGGGTATTTGTAAGTGTATTTTATATTCTCTGCTTTGGGGTATGCACTGGGTACATTTCCATGTCTTGCGGGTACATTCCGAATCAGAGACATAATGAGAATCTTCATGTTGTTCAACTACATGACTGTTGAAACGTTACAAAATAATCTTCACCAAGAATCTGTTGGTCACCACGTGCGACCAGCCTTGCTTTGAATCTTTCCACCGTTCCATCCGATTTCAACTTGGTCTTGTAGACCCATTTCGTAAGCAAATGTTTATTCCCTTCCACCCGTTTTATTAGTCCAAAGGTGCCTAATTCTCAAGGCATGTATTCCTGCCTGTTCGGCGGCCGTCCATTTCTCCAATTAACTTGACCCGTGTGCCTCCCGAAAAATTTTGGGGCCGGGAAGTACTGCAAACTTCCCATCCTTTCCACTTTCCACATTTTTCACTGCAAATGCGAACAACATGTTTACTTCTGCCTCTGTAATTTCGTTCACGGTTTCACAATTTTCATGAGCGCTTCTCGGTACCAAGTCACCCTCCGACTCTTCAACTCAAACAAGCCGGCATTAACACCGGCGTGCCTTTCACAGCCATGTTCCTCTCTTTTGTGGCCTTGGGTTTCTTCTTTTTCTTTAAGAGCCACTGTCTTCATCGTCTTTTTGACGCTTCTTCCCGACTTTCGTGAGCCTTTTTCTTGGTTGCTTTTATCTGCGCTCCAAATCGACGCACCTTTCTGATTTTCGGCCGTAAGTTCACTCTCCGTTTCTCTTTTGACGTTTAAAACTTACGCTTGCTCTTCATGGTTGTCTTCACTATCATTTTCTTCAACTTGAAGCTTCCCCGCGACCATATCGTTTGATCTTTGGTCCAGCGTCTTGATGTTCATTATATGCCGGTTGATATTACCACCCTGTCCTTTATTAGGAAAACTTTATAACCTTTTTTCGGTCGTATTAACACTCTCTCAGCGTGTTTTTCAAGCGATTTTCTTCTGGAATCTCTCCAAACTGTACGGGGAGATAAAAAAAACACAATGTCACCGACATCCTCTTTTTTTGCTAGCAATTGTATTAGCGGAACCCTTCCAGGTTTCGCCCTTGTCGGACCACGGTTAAGTATGTACATTACGCACTCAGCCGCCTCCGTCCGGTAAATCAAGGGTATTCCTGAGCCAAAGATCATGCACCGAATCATGTTGAAAATGGCTACGTTCATTCGTTCTGTTTTACCATTGGAGGCTGGAGTCCCCGCCTTAGTTATTGGTCGACGAACACCTGTCCTTTTGCAGGAGGGTTCCACATTTTTAAACTTTCTGCCTCCATCGGTACGTAGCACGTAAATCCTATAGCTAAATTCATTTTCAAGCCATACCAAAAATGCTCGAACATTTTTTTTTGCTGCCCTGTCTTTTTGGGGGGCGACAGATACACGCACATAAAAAAATGATCCACGAAAACCACAAAAAATGATTTCCACGTCTGCCGCGTGGAGTTATCCGACCTTTGAAGTCGCTACATATAAATCCACCTATGCGGTCATTTTGAGAGTTTGTGCCAGAGTCCCGCGTAGACTGCTTCGTACCCGAACGATTTCCTTTGGCACAGGTTAAGCCTTTTGGGCGCTTATCCTGATCCCCAATCTGGGATCATTAGTCATGCGTTCAATGTTATCGTACACTTAGTGTCCGAGGCGTGCGTGGAAATGATACAAGCTTCCTTCTTGCAATCATTCCTCGCCTTTTCCGTTTGGACACTCATTACCATATTGCTGAACTGAGACCGAAGAGTATTCAACTTTTCTGCATGTAACTTTGCCACAAACATCGATCCATACAGTTTGACACGACATAAAGTCCTGTTTCCCGGTGTAATATTCATTATCTTGTTATTATCTTCAATATGACAACCTTTCTTCTTCAAGCACCCCATCGATATGAGATTTTTCGCTAGCTTGGGGGCATACTATACCATCGTCAAGACAATCTTCGTAGTTGTTGCTCATTGCTTTTGGGCGTTACCGTACCAACTTGCATGGCTTTTGATAATCAATCATCTGACAGAACCAATTCATCGCCATTGCCACAGTCTTTTGAATCTTCGAGCAATTTGGATCCCCAATCATCTCGGCTTGCACCGCTATCGAGGACACAAATATCGTCAGTCGTCTTTTCTTTTTCTTTCATAGTTTCCCGGGGTTTATCCACGGTCGCAAGGACGAAACTACGCTCGGAATCTAGATCACTCTGACGCCCTCTCATGGTTGTCATCGGAAAATTATTCTCTTGATCTGCTGTGGTCAGTTTCCCTAAATGTGACCTTCGACTCCATACCCGTGACAACTCCTTAAATTTTCTTTTATCCACGGAGTTTACCACCATTCTTGGTGACCGCTTTTGCTTGCGATCGTCATCCTCGAGCTCCTGTGCCCATGTCCCCAATTCTTGGGCATGTTGCACGTAATCTTGCCTCATGGGGTTGTACCTCACCATGAGTGCAACTTTCATACTTGGCACGGTAAATTTCACGATATTTTACTTATCAGATAATTTGCTTTCGCGACTTAGTGCCACCTGGTATAAGAAATGTTCGGCCAGGATCGTTTTGGATCCTTCTCGGCCGTTGAGGCTTGGTAGTGTTATATATTATCTTTGAAGGCATTGTTCATTTGTTCCAACACCGTGTATAACGACTGGGAAGCCGGCCACAAAACCCCAATATTTGTCTGAAAATACTTGAGGGTCATTCCTTCAAATCTTCGTCCAGTTTATTAACTTTCAAGCGCTCATTCCACTGGAAACCTGACGTCAACTGTGCCACTTCCAAAGCTTCTAGAAACTGGTAAGACTATTGTTTAAAACCTGCTCCTAGACCTTTGTAGATTTCCACTCTGCTGAATTTTGAATGGTGAGCTTAGCAAGCTTCACCATGCGGCATACCAACTCGTGGGATGTTTCGTTCCCATCCGGTGCTCCACCCGCTTGTGCCGGGTTCATGGGAGCAGCTGCCTGTCCCATCATGAAATTTCTAGACACACCTTGTCCAATGCCTTTTATCCCGACTTAGCAATTCTAAGGTCATTCTACCACCAAACGGCCCGTGGTTTCTCAAACTTTCTCTAAATGCACTTGAGGAGTACGAGTGACTCAGCTCTGCCGTTCGTGCCAGCTCGTTTTCCAAGTCTTTTATCAAATTTCTTGATAAACTCCATCATACCGTTCATGGCCTCTACCATACGTTTATCATTTTCACTTGCCAAGATCGCAATATAGTGCGCCTACAAATCAATCTTTCATTACAAGCGAAAAGCACCAGAAACAATTACCCTTTGGGTTAAGGGGACTTTCACTCGATATTATTAAGCTCATAACAGTATAAAAATCTGACTTAATAGACCCGTCAAAATTGGGCTCATAACTACTATAAAATTTGAGGTTCGACACAGTGTATAAAACAGTATTAATACAGTAGTGGTTCTCACGGTTTGAGGGAAGGTACTTTGTAGATAGACAAAACTAGCCTATCAGCGCGTATCTACGATTTTCCAACCGTCAGAACCTTTTGCATTCAGCAAAGTGCCCACAGACTCGATTTAAGCCAATGATGTAGAAGAAGCTCGTATTTTGTGTGGATCATGACTCGGTACAGTTATCTTCTATCTTTAACTAAGTCCGATTGGTTGGTTCCAAGCAAAAACCAGCCAATCAAAAATACCTACAACTGGTTGTTTTTAACTTCAGCGAGAATCGCTGAAGGCAAACGTGTGAAAAAAGGGCTTTGTAGGCAAACCGAAGGTCATTTTTGCCTATTTTCACCTACCTTCGAACCGTGAGAACCACTAGTATTAATACAAAATTACCGGAAACGACGGATTAAGTGGGACACACGTATCAAATGGGATACGACAATCTTTTTGTTGGCATTCCACCTTCACATCAAATGAAATGTATGCTTATACCTACCCATAGGACGGAGGTCACGATTAGCATACAATAAAACCCAGTAAACCACAAAAACATCTTTAAACCGTTACAAAAGAAGACTATCACCCTTTGTCTTTTCTTCTACATTTGATAATAACCGCACCCAAAGAAGCAAGGATAAAATCAAATTTCTTATTGTTAATGCTTTTTTTATTATCAATAGTAGAAGAGCCTAACTGTGAGGGCATGCATATTAGCGGAGGTCGTTCAGTTGTGGTAAAATTTTGAATTGAAATTAGTTATCAGTACAAATGTATATTTTGCTTCTTAATACCTTTGAGGGCGCGTGAATATTTTATTCACAGAGCGTTATGCAAATTTCATGCGCCCTCGACGGTATTTAAAGTTTAAATGTTGTTTGAATCAAGTGATTTGCCCTTCCTTTATACTTTTAGAATTCAATTGTTGTTTTAAAGTAGTGAGTTTTATTAAACATTTGGAAAATGTATGTGTTTATCCTATCATCTTACCTCTTATAAAAACTTAGTCTGAATGCTCTAATAAAAATACTTCTACACTAGTTAGGGTTTTCTAGGGCCGTGGAAAGGGTTGGCGCTTCAATCCTTACAATCGATTCCTGTCTTTCAAGCACGAAAAGAAAAAAATACGTTAAATACGTATAAAACACAATGTACTTCCCCCGGGGCAAAATAAACGCAACATATACACAAAATCCATCGTAATTGGTTCAAAATTACGTTTTAGAGAACACGAGGTGGATGAAAAGAAAACACTAGATCACCTCTTTCTGTTAATATTTTTTTCTCATTGAATCTCATGCTAGGACCGATGCTATGTTGGAATGAATGGACGCAGCGAGCGACGAGAAAACTCCCGCCCTAGTCCAAGATGACAATCAGGCGTACTGAAAGCATGCACATAAGTGAGTGTATCAGCAACAGTGCTGTTAGGGGACAAAATTTCTACTCCTCAAGAGTGCCAAATCAAGCGTTTCGCAGTCCAGAGTGGTCCGATCTTAATGCCGTTGTTTGGGCGGTAACTATCCTAGTTGTCAACACTGGAAGCGCCTGGACGTGATGAATGTTCATTTTTCGCTGTTTGGATGTATTTGGTGTTGTTCAGCAATACTACGAGGCAAGTGGATTACTACATCAAGACATATAAGCTAGAAGATGTTTTAGCTGTTGTGGGCTGACCAAGTTACTCTATTGAATTGTTTCTTATTATTTTTTTATAATTGCCAAGGTTTTATGTGCCGTTTCCATTATTTTGCCCGTTCTCTTCTGATTGTAAACCCCTACAGTGAATATTTGCATAAGAAGATACTACTATAAATTTATATTTGCCGCGTTTATTTCGGACACCTGTATATTCCGACCGTGCGTTTATTTTGCCCCGGAGGAAGAATTGTAAATGAGGTATAATACGTTTGTAAAATACACTGTATTATACAGACCTTTGATACATAAGGATCTATACTCATAACGTGTTGTAAAGTACCACGTAAATTCCACTGTAATAGCGATAATTCACGTAATGAAACGCAATAGGAATAGAGTACCTGTAAGTGTCCACAATCTCTTGTCTCCAATCGAGACGTAACGAAAACAATCAAAAACTCCACGTAAAGCCGTTAGTGCTTCGTGTGTCAATCCAAATTGTATCAGTCTTAGGTCAGTTCAATCTGCGGCGGGGTCGTTGGTCAATACGACAGTGCAACAGGAAACATAGATGACTTTACGTTTAGTGTCGCTATTATTGTAAAAGTAAAAGTGATATACTTCCACTGTCCGCGTCTACAGTAAGCGTGTCCACGAATATAAGACCAAATTGGTTTTAAATACGGATTCATATATATTCAAAGATACTCCGCTAAGGTTCGAATGTTGGTTCAATTAGAAAGGCAAATAAGTGCGATGGTTTGCGCGAGTAGCGCGACGAATTCCGCATCAACTTTTTTTTGTAACTGCGACCACGACGACCGCTTGCGCCATCATGAATTGTGCCTAATTCCAGATTGGCGCGGGCTCATACCCAAAAACGACGTATCTAGCGCTGAAAAAGTCAAATTTTAGCGTACGATACTTGGTTACACCGTTAGACAGCAGAAATATTTTTTTCACGCATTCTTATAACATACAAACGAGTACCTTCTTGCTCTAGGCCGCTGCCAAGTTTTGCAGTACGTGCAGTGTTTTGGATCTGTGTGCGTCATTTTGAGAGCGCGGACCCCATGGAGGGTCCGACATTTAAGGCTATATCTTGAAAACCGTTTTGAATAAAACAAAAACTCCTTCAATCAGCATGGATTAACGATTTAAAACGTCTAATCAGCTAGTCTCAGACAACCCTTTCCTGAATAAAAATGAATTTTAGAAAAACGGTCTTATATTTCTGGGCAGAGGAAGTATTATGTAATGGGCGAGTTTATAATCACCCAAAAACCAAAGCCCACCCCCAATATACAGTTTAACCCATATTAGCTACGACAAAACAAAGCCAGTTGTTGTAGAGTGTATGAGAGTACATAAAGGCAGCAATAAAAGGGCTAGAACGAAGAAAAGCGCCAGGGCAAGATGGCAACTGACCCGCAATAAAGATCCGATGATTCGTTACGGAGGCATGTATACGGTGGGAATTGGTGTACGCTGTCTTTGCCAACAAAAACGCCTTTGACGTCTCCTGCACGTGGCTGTTAGCGATGTGTCGGACGACGTATTTCGTGCTGCCGTAACCTACCTAGGTTTCATCTTGTTTCGTTCTCCTGTACAAGTACCCAAGCTGGTGTCGCGGCTGGCTGAGAGGTTTATTCCTCACGTTCGCTACGGTGATTGCGTACCTGTAGGAGTCGCACTAGGCTATACAACTGCTAAAACCATTTCTAGACGACGCAGTATACTATGTGCGTCAAGGTGCGCTCCTGGCTGTGGCCATTTGCCCTTTTTATGGAATCGTAAAGTGGTCAATGAAACGAATGAAATCTCGTGCAAATCTACACTTATTCACCCGTCAGCTCCTCCAGTCAGCAATCGAGCCCGCATACGCTATCTCTTCGTAGTCTTACTCACCCATAGGGTACCCCAGAATTGGCCGCGATATATTATCTTTACCATTAACCAACCAGTTGCGGAAAAGATTCTCCTGCACGGAGCTTGGTACCCAATAGGTAAGCTTGTTAAACTTTAGCACGAATAGGTGCACCTCGGGTTGCGGCCTTCCGACTCCTGCATAACAAACATGCTTCATGGTGTACCCTAAGTGTTTCATAGCTGGTTTAAAATTGGTTAAATGTCTTATGCTACCCATTTGAAAAGTTTGAGTACTTTTTCCTGAGACGGAACTTACCATGTAACGTACAACAACTGACTGTGTTTTTTTGTGTGTGTTTTTAGTAACTAATATGGGTTCTACTGTAGACTGGTGGTGAGTCTATAAGGCCCCCCTTTGTAGTACCGGTACTTCGAAGTACAGTCACACCACCCAATGAGGACTCCCCTACGTGGCACAAATCCTGTATCTGAATCCACAAGTGTCTGCACCAATCAACACACTGTATTTTGGTATGGACGAGCGAATTCCCCCTTTACCTGGTTCATTTCATAGGTGATCACCACTTCAGCCTGGGCGCCAGACCTCGTATTTTGCAAAAAAATGGCCGTGTAAGCTCCGTCGACGAGGTTAACTTTGGTTGTTTTCCAAAGTATATGGACCAACACATATCTCCGTTCTTCTTCCATCATAAGTGATATCTCAAGTGGTTTGTCAGTTGCCGGTATACGGAGAAAAGCGTCAACAATGCACGGCGCACAAAATCCTGCAAGCGCGCTCTTTGAGTCAAACTGGCAGCTTGGCTGCTCTATGGACCGCCATACCGACCCAAAACCCGGAATGGAGACGACCAAGGCACCGAAGTTGCATATCTTTCGCAACAGGCTTCGTCCATATACAAGCGGAAGACAAAGTCCCATCAGCCCCAATGGAGTCTGGTAGCGGTAGTACTTCTACAACAAGGCATGTAATTCTGGATGACTTTCTAAGGTAGGAACAAACTTGAATACGAAGATCCTTCTGAAGTTTGCTAGCAACGAATCACACAAAGCCTCGTGCCTGACAAATGCTACCACCGCTTGAGGAATAGATGTCATACAACCAGAAAGTTGCTAAGAAGAATAGTTTCGGGTTCAGCCGCATTTTATGTGTACTTTTTGCAATTGCAGCACTTTTGTATTAGTATGAAAAGAAAACGTGAATGTCCTTTTCAGTAAATCCGTCTCACACTCACTGCTGCCATAAGGCTGATAGTCAGCTAACGACCTCTATTAGTCCCTCTGTTACGCTCATCATTTTGCTAATGTAGCTAAGGTATTTTGGATACAGAAAGAAGTGACTTTGGCAGGTTGACATATTTTCTTGTCCACGAATAGAATGTGCCTATCGGATCTGACATCGCCAACCCCTCGCCTGACGGCGTCGGTATATCTCCATCTACCCCTCGCAAAATGTGTTTTGACAACTTTCCGACACCAGATAAGTGGTTCAGTTGTTTTCGTGCCTCTTTTACTGAAAAAGGCACAAGCAAACATGTGTGCCCCGGCAAGCTCGGGGAAGTCTATACCCAACTCGCGTTTTGGCTAAATCCAAGTTTTGAGTCATCAAGGGTTAGGGTTGTCAAAAATTGTTAGGGCCAAAAGAGTGTACTTCTACCCAAAAAAATGGTTAGATACTTGATTCGTTCGTTGTGTTTTACTTGTATAAGAAGTAAACATTCACAACGAATGCAATTCTTCGTGCTTCCCTTGCACAAGTAAACATTCCCAAGGGATGCAATTCTTCTCTATTTAAACCCAACGAACGAGTCGAGTATCTACACGAAACGATAAACTTGAGAAGCTACAAAACGAGAAGGAAGCGTGCTAAAATGAAATCTTACCATACATCTTTTGCATTGCCGAGCATACTGTAGTACGAGGTAGACACTGACCCAATCACCTTGTGTTAAAACGATACATCAATCATCGACCCCTTCTTTCTTGTAGTTATATTAAAAGATCTCTATCGATCGTACCTGGCGTATCGTCGACGCCCTAAAAGCTGAACCTGTTCATATACTTCGAAACACTTCGAAGAAGATTGCAATACAGTAATTGGATATGATACGTTTAGCTTTAACCGGATCAGAGCCGTGCAGTTGCCTCTGCTTTCTTTTTTATTGTCATTAAGGCAACAATCCTGGAGTAAACTCGTCGCCGACACGAAGAGCTTGCCAATCTTGAGCTTAGACGTGCAAAGTATGGCCTGGCCACGAGATGGAGCCGGTGGCGTGACATCAGCGTGCTCCGTGGTTCAATAATAGCGTGTACCATGTAACGGGTATGTTTTTTCGTATGTTAGGACAAGAGGTACCGTATACCATCTGTCTTAGCCGACACACACGAGGACAATAAATGCCTGTACATGTTAATGATATGTTTTGGGATGCTTTTGCAAGGTTTTAATTAGAAAATGGGCAAACAAATTCCGGACAAAATGACACATCTTGGCAACTTGAAGGTCACCATGATGATCAGGAAGGCGTTTACAATGCCATCCCTCCCAGATCGCTAATATGTACGTGGCCTGGGCCTCTATTTTCACTGTGTTTCATCCGGCCGCGCGCCATCGATTTGACAATGGCGCGATGTCCACTCAAATGTGTCCCATAGACTTTTTGTATCCTCGCCCAAAACTGATCGATTGTGATTGGCTAAGAGTTTGTGTTGGCAGATGTTTTTCGGTACGGGGTTTGGTGCAACCCTAACCCTTGATGACACTTAAAAAGGTGTGACTGTAATAAAGCTGACACATAAAAACTTTGTTAACGTGTGTCTTGGAAGCTTCGCTCAACTTTAAATCGTGCTCGTAGTTCACCAGCATTAATTCCAATGCGGTGAACTTCTTCACACAGAAGGTTGGGATCGAACGCGTGGCATGCCAATTGACGAGGCGTGGGAGAAAGCAGTGTAAATTTCGAGGGGATGTAACGTTATGTTGGAATCCAATAAGGTAATATGTTCACTTTAATTGCAAACCGTTGTTAATTTGAATTTCTCTACACATTAGATTGACACCTGAATGGGCAATGGTGTCGTGTGTGCCGGCGGTGATTGTCCAGTATACTTACCCCAGCTCTTTCAGCACTAGCAACTACTTTTGCAGCTTTGGCTTCCGAAGACACGCCGATTTCACTCGACGTATCGACAAGCTGCATCTGCAACGCTGCCTTCTCAGCATCAATAAGGCCAATCTCGACACACTGAGCGTTGATCCCCTCTGCGATGTCCACCTTCTCGCGGCTTCGATCTCGTCGATCTTAATGATGCCTGAACGTCGAGATTGTTGCATGGCAATGTGTTCTTTTTTGACAAATTTCTCCATCTGGGAGTTTCGTCTGGGCCTCAATGAGGTCCTCCCTCGTCGTCCATAATGCGCAAGCCTAAACACACATCCATCGCTACTGTTACGTTGTCAGCTGTCTTGCAACTTTTCACCGACGGGTCCAATCCAATGTATTGCTTTGAGTGAAAAATCGTTAGAGAGCGGGCTCTGCTCTTTGTAATGCTCTAATACACAATCCGTCATGTAAATTTATTCGACTTTTCACATTTCAGACCACTCATCGTTACCGTTTTCGGAAAAACGGTCGCGATCGAGCCACAAAACATTGCTCGCGGTGGGCAGCCAATGCGCTTTCATCACGAGTTGAGAATTTGGCATGGCAGTTGCTTTTGGGTGGCTCGGGGATTTGAGGTGTTGGTGATTTGGAGCAGCTTCCCCGCGAACACCAACGTTCTCATGACGGCGACAACGACAACTGAGCCTTCGGACAACAACCTAAAGGCTCGGTGCGGGTCTCCCGCGCCAAAGCTCAAAGTGAAAGATTAATTTCGTCAACTTGTATTCAAGACACGTCTTACCGCCACGAGGAACGTCACGTCACGAACGAAGAATTGCGTGCGCAGGCTAAAATCGGGATGAATTCTCCTTGATGGTGAAGTGATCCCCGTCGTGCAAGCGCTCCTGGCAAGACATATGGAACATTTTGGAACCTTATATTCGAAGCTGACGTTGAGTATATCTAGGTAGAGCACGTGATATGATCAACAAAAACGACGTGGCTATATTCAACACGCTGTACGCCGCCCAAATTTACCGCGGAGGTGTCGTTTGCTCAAATGTTTAAATGCTAGATCCAGCCTTACAGATTCGCGTCACCGTCAGCGCTTGATTGACAATGTCTAGTACTCAAAGCAGACCGTTGCTCCATCCGATTCGCCCCATCTTTGTTTGCTACGTCTATGATGCCCTCCCTAACGTGAGTTCAGTATCAGGGGATCCAGGATTTGAGACCTTTGCCAATTGTTCAGATAAATCTTTCCGTGTCGGGTCATCACGGACAAATGCCTTATGACTTGATTCGGGAAGCTCGTTCAAGGTTGGCTCGAGACGATCGGATGTCGGCACGTTATCATGCCCCGAAAGTTCATTCTTCTGCTGCTGCCTAATGAATTCAGCCTTTTGAGCCTCAATGTCTTGAGCCAATAGTCTTTTTCCGTAATCATTGCGTTTTAGCCAGGTAATCAGTCCTTCAAACTTCTTAGCTCTCTTCTTGCTATCAAAAATAAATTTCCAAAAATTGGGCTTGATCTCTTCTTGTAACTCGGGGCTCAGATGATAAAAATTTAGCACGTTGTACGACATTTTTAGCGGCGCACTCGCTCGTTTGAATTCATCCCACAACGTTGGCAAAATACGTTTAGCCATGTCGTCGGAGATAGTTTTGATATTTGCACGCACCCGGACCGGCATGACAAGAGGATCCAATGCTGCACTTTTGCCAGCTTGCAACTTCATATATGCTGTCCACTTGTCTATCCTGTTGTTATCTTGATTAATATATTCATCAAACTCACGCTTGGCAGCTTCTTGTGTCGCTTTGGATTTCATTTGATCGAGTTTTGGCATGTTCAGTTGTCCAATATGCTTCTTGAAACCAAACCACAGCTGGTCGTATATGGCCTCTGCCTTATCATTGGAGATTTTCTGAGCCTTAAACTCCTTAACGTCTTGAGGCAAAGCGTGAAGCTCCCTAAGAAGCATTTCAACGCCGTTTCTTTCCTCGCTGATGACAGGTTCCGCACGGAGACGGTGAGAGATCACGAGTGGAGTGGCAAAGAGTAGAATCCAGACTGAGCTGAAACGCATGACGGCTGTCGATCTTGACGGCTTCTTCGTAGATGAAAGAGTTTTAGGATTGACGGGCCTTGGTGGCTGAGATTGCGGCTTTCCATTTTTCAGAGTATCCTGATAAAATACAGTATGAAATACCGGTAATGATCTCTATTTAGTCTTAATTACTACTTAGCTACTATGACTGATTGCAGTGCTTGAGTTATACTTTCTGTGCTTTAAGCGACTCCCAGCTCTGCGCTTCAAAGCGCTGAACTTTGGTTTGTTCATTGGGAACGGTCTCATTCCCAATGTCATCTGCCTGCAATGTGGATATTCGTGAACGAATATCCACAACATCGTCTGTTGCAACGATGACACAGATCTGATCGATCTGATCATCGTGCAAGTTCTTCACGAACTTCTTCCAGCTCAAGGATGGAAGAGCCATCACCTCCGAACCTAAGTCCGGAGGATTGTCGAGTGTTAGAGACTGGGTAGCTAATCCAGTCTTTGTCTGCGTCTAGACGTTTATCGTCTCGACGGACTTAACCACATGATCAGACGCACTCGTCTGATCTATTGCCTGTTCTGCGGCACGGTGATTGTTATCACTCGTGCGCAAGGCATCGTCAACATGGTGACCACTGTCAACCATGCTCTCGCACCCACGACTGCTCTCAGTCGTGGGTTCTTCGTCTTCGACACCTCAGTCACTTTCTTTCCGTGTCGGTATCTTCGTTCTCACGGTGGGTGTTTTTCACCGTGGATAAATTCTACACACCACGACAGTCGTAGGTCGAGGTTACTTCAACACGGGGGTGTTTTTCACCCGTGTTGCACACGTTACCAACACGCAACGACTCTTCCGCTGCGTGTGTAAGTCCCACTGGACTCTTATCAGCGGGTGTACCATCCGCTGATAGTGTCAGATCAGACCTGGTGGTGCCTTCGCAACCCACCAGATTGTCTGACTCTGCGGTTGTATCGTTAGATACAGCCGGATTACTCACTGGGTGATCAGATCCTGTGCGTCCGCCGCAGTCGATCGACAGATTTACCCAGTCGATCGTTGGTTGATGCTTGGACATCCAAGGGATGTCCAAGATAACATCGAACTTGTCGTCAAGATCGAGGACGATGTATTCGTCCTCAAACGACAGTTCGTCTTACTCGAAGCGTGTGCGAATCACACGCTTTGGTATAGTCACGGTTGCACCTGTTGCTAACCGGACTGACAACATACTTCGTGGAGATTCAATCTCCACGAAATTCAACGACGTTAGAACCTCAGTTCTAACGAAATTGTTTGACGCTCCTGTGTCAAACAGAGCGCGCATGGGGACATCGTTTCCATGCGGCTTAACTTCCAGGGTGATGAGAGGTTTCCCTTCACCCTGCACATGCTGACAGGACATAGTCCCGTCTGGGGCTATTATCCTCACATGCCCGATGTCGGCATGTGAGATAACCCGTCCAGTAGGGCGCCCCGCCCCTACTGTTTGTTGACGTTTTTGCATCAACAGAGGGTTGCCCCTGTTGATGTCGCTTACCAGCGGACTGTCCAGTCCGCTGTCTGCGTGGCGCCGGCCGCGGCGCCATGCATTCATGGGCGTAATGGCCCATCTTCGCGCATCTATTGCAGCGAAGAAACTTCTTGTTTTTCGGTTGCCTCGGTGTCGAGGCAACTGCAACCGATAGGTCCATCGGTTCTGGACCTCCTCCGCCCGCGCTCTGGCGCGGGTTTTGGTGTCTCTAGACGAAGTGTGAACTTCGTCTGTTCGAGAAATTATTAAAATGCTGCACCGGCGGCATGTTAAAGTCGAAAGGCTGTTGAGCCCTTCGACTAACCCCAGCATGCGTTGACGCTGAACGCATGCTGAATTCCTCTCGGATGCTTTGGTCTATAGCATCCCTCAGAGTCTTTGGGGGAACCCGATAAAGACTCTGTTTGATGGGACCGTCATTCAGTCCCTTCATGAAGCCAGTGAGGGGGCACCGGCTCGTATACAATATTTGATAACAAATATTGTATTTTCTGAGCGTACGCATGTAGGCTCAGCTTGCCCTGCTTGAGTTCCATGAACTCTTCGCGGCAACTAAGCTCCATTTCTGGAGCTTCGAAGTTGAGCTTCAGCTCAGCTTTTAAATCCTGATACGTCAGGAACGCAGATCCATCAGTGGATCTGCGGCTCATCGCCCATGCCCTGGCGCGACCGCCCAGGCATGTGGTGGCGAAATAAGCTTGTGAACGTGGGTCCACAATCTTTTGCGCAGAGATGGCATCTTCCACCTCTGCGAACCATCTACGAAGGGGTTCACCCCCTTCGCCAGTAAAGGGCGGAATCCGCGCCTTTACTACATCAACGCTCGCACTCGCTGTGGGCGTTGTTGGTGGCGACCGTAACATTACGGAATGCACCTGATGGATCTATATACATCCTCTTGAAACGGATAACCGTTTCCAAAGCTTCCTCCGGGGTTTTACCTCGGAGGATGGAGATGATCTCGGGCCCTACGGTCCGCATCATCTCCACCACGGTGTCCACACTTCTCTGTGTCCATTGAGGGAAATTTTCACGCGAGCAGTAGCTTGCGCTCACGTTCGCTGACCGTCGTCATGACGGTCGGGCGGCTCTTAAACCTTCGTTCCGCTAGTTAACTAGCGGAACGCGTGAACAGTGGTCGTTAAGACGGACCACAAAGTGCTACCAGGTGTAACAGGCTAGCTGTTACAGGCTCACACTGTGAAACTGCAAGTGAGGAAGCGTGCAATTAAATCAGGACATAATGTAATTTGGTCCTCTATAGTTTAATTAAGATAGACTTCAGTGAAGACTGTTTCATTAATCAAATAATCTTTAGATATATATTAATATATATCTAAGCCAGTGTCTAGAAGAGGTAAGTTTAAGAGTGAATATATTTATGAATGGCTTAAGAGCTAACTAGTATAATTAGACCTAGACTAATCATAGTAACATGTAATGTAAAACTGATCTAATGATGTCTTTATTATCAGATCTCTTGATAGATTCGATAATTATATCGAATCTGTTGTCAGGGTGGATTATAACAACTTATAATCCAATATTCGCATTTCAGACAGTAAGTCTGAAATTGAACTAAGATAATTCAACTTAAATATCACTTATGTAATGGCACCCCATTACACACGCAGTGGTGCAAATACCAGGATAAAATGCGTGTGTGTACGACTAGCGGTCCGACGTGTTGGTTCCAGTTGCGAGGATTCGATCAAGTCCAAAATGTCGTTCCATGTGTTTGTTAAAAATTAAAGAGTATGTAGTATGTAAATTAAAAAAAAGAGACGAAGGGGATTTTCTACCACTTTGTAGTAAGTTTATACCAAAAGAAAAAAGTGAGTTAAATATACCACATGGAAAATATGGCTTATTTACCACGAAATAGTTCAGGATGTGTTCGTCAAAAATGCTACCTTCAAATGCTGTCATCACGAAAACATAACTTACACTCCATCACTTAACAAGTGCTAAGTGAGTAACACAACTTAAAGGACCATGCAATTTAGGTAAGGAACGAATGCAATTTGTTCCTCAATAGGTTAACTTAACTTGAATTAAGCTAAGACTATTTTTGTGAGTAATTTGCGTTTGTCTAATTATATATCTTAATATATAATTGGACACGTTGCTGCAAGACGGTAAGTTTGAGCGTGAATATGTTTTGAGTGGTTTAGACGTCCACTGCTTCGTCGTCAGTGTGCGCAGTAGTTGAGCATAGCTTTGCCGAGGCTATACATGCCACGCTTAACATAGCAGCCGGTCGCGTCTTGACTCGCGATCCGACCTCGTACAACAGCGACAGGATCTCATGATCCTGCTTCGCCGTGACCGAACCTCAAGTTGACACAATGTGTAATGGGGTGCCATTACATAAAAGATATTTAAGCTGAAATATCACAGTTCAATTTCAGACTTAATGTCTGAAATGCGAATATTGGATTATAAGTTATTATAATCCACCTTGACAACAGATTCTGATATAATTATCGAATCTAGCAATTAATCTAATGATAAAGATATCATTCAGACCAGCTTTATATTACATGTTTGTATGATTAGTTTAGATTTAATTATAGTTAATAACTCTAAACCACTCATAATTATATTCACTCTTAAACTTACCTTCTTCTAGACACGTGGTCTTAGGTTTATATTATATTTAATATATATATATAGACTTAAGAGACTAATTGATGAATTAATTAGTCTATCCTAAAGTTTATCTTAAGTAAACTAAGGAGGACCAAATTTTACATTTGGTCCTATTCAATTGCACGCTTCTCACTGCAATTTTACAGTGTAAGCCAGTAACAGCTAGCCTGTTACACCTGGTACCACTCTTGGTCCGTCTGGACGACCACTGTTGACGCGTTCCGCTAGTTAACTAGCGGAACGAAGGTTTAAGAGCCGCCGGCTGTCATGGCGACGGCCAGCGATCGTGGGCGTAAGCGACAGCTCGCGCATGATAAAATTTCCCTAAATGGTCACAGCGTACTGTGACCACTGTGATCGAGATGACCCGGACATAGGGCCCGAGATCATCTCTCTCCTCCGAGGTAAAACTCCGGAGGAAGCCTTGGAAACGGTTACCCGTTTCAAGAAGATGTATATAGATCCTCAGGTGCGTTCCGTAATGTTACGGTCGCCACCAACCACGCCCACAGCGAGTGCGAGCGTTGATGTAGTAAAGGCGCGGATTCCGCCCTTTACTGGCGAAGGGGGTGAACCCCTTCGTAGATGGTTCGCAGCGGTGGAAGGTGCCATCTCTGCGCAAAAACTTGTGGACCCACGTTCACAAGCTTATTTCGCCACCACATGCCTAGGCGGCCGCGCCAGGGCATGGGCGATGAGCCGCAGATCCACTGATGACTCTGCGTTCCTGACGTATCAGGATTTGAAAGCTGAGCTGAAGCTCAACTTCGAAGCTCCAGAAATGGAGCTTAGTTGCCGCGAAGAGTTCATAGAACTCAAGCAGGGCAAGCTGAGCCTACATGCGTACGCTCAGAAAATACAATATTTGTTATCAAATATTGTATACGAGCCGGTGCCCCCTGCCATGCAGGTCACTGGCTTCATGAAGGGACTGAATGACGGTCCCATCAAGCAGAGTCTTTATCGGGTTCCCCCAAAGACTCTGAGGGATGCTATAGACCAAAGCATCCGAGAGGAATTCAGCATGCGTTCAGCAGCAACGCATGCTGGGGTTAGTCGAAAAGCTCAAGTGCCTTTCGACTTTAACATGCCGCCAGTGCAGCATGTTAATAAGAACAATTTCCCGTCGAGACGAAGTTCACACTTCGTCCCGAGACACCAAAACCCGCGCCAGGGCACGGGCGGAGGAGGTCCAGAACCGATGGACCTATCGGTTGCAGTTGCCTCGACACCGAGGCAACCGAAGAACAAGAAGTTCCTTCGCTGCAACAGATGCGCGAAGATGGGCCATTACGCCCATGAATGCATGGCGCCGCGTCCGGCGCCACGCAGTCAGCGGACTGGACAGTCCGCTGGTAAGCGACATCAACAGGGGCAACCCTCTGTTGATGCAAAAAACGTCAGCAACCAGTAGGGGCGGGGCGCCCTACTGGACGGGTTATCTCACATGCCGACATCGGGCATGTGAGGATAATAGCCCCAGACGGGACTATGTCCTGTCAACACGTGCAGGGTGAAGGGAAACCTCTCATCACCCTGGAAGTTAAGCCGCATGGAAACGATGTCCCCATGCGCGCTCTGTTTGACACAGGAGCGTCAAACAATTTCGTTAGAACTGAGGTTCTAACGTCGTTGAATTTCGTGGAGATTGAATCTCCACGAAGCATGTTGTCAGTCCGGTTAGCAACAGGTGCAACCGTGACTATACCAAAGCGTGTGATTCGCACACGCTTCGAGTTAGACGAACTGTCGTTCGAGGACGAATACATCGTCCTCGATCTTGACGACAAGTTCGATGTTATCTTGGGCATCCCTTGGATGTCCACGCATTTACCAACGATCGACTGGGTTAACCTGTCGATCGACTGCGGCGGTCTCACAGGATCTGATCACCCTGTGAGTAATCCGGCTGTCTCTAACGATACAACCACAGATTCAGACACTGTCTAGTGGTAGCGATGGCACCACCAGGTCTGATCCGACTAGTTCAGCGGATGGTACACCCGCTGATCAGAGTCCAGAGGGACTTACACACGCAACGGAAGAGTCGTTGCGTGTCGGTAGCGTGTGCAACACGGGTGAAACACACCCCCGTGTTGAAGTTACTACTACGACCGATGACGGTCGTGGTATAGAAAATTTACCCACGGTGGGAAACACCCACCGTGAAAACGATGATACCGACACGGAGGTAAGTGACTTCCGTGTCGAAGATGAAGATCCCACGACTGAAGGCAGTCGTGATTGCGTGAACACCATGGTAGACAGTGCTCACCATGTCGAGGATGCCTTGTGCACGAGTGATAATCACCGTGCAACAGATCAGGCAACAGATCAGACGAGTGCGTCTGATCATGCGGTTGTGTCTGTCGAGACGATAAACGTCTTGACGCTGACAGAGACTGGATTAGCTACCCAGTCTCTCACACTTGACAACCCTCCGAACATAAGTTCGGAGGTAATGGCCCTTGCAGCCTTGAACTGGAAGAAGTTCGTAAAGAACTTGCGCGATGATCAGATCGATCAAATCTGTGTCATCGTCGCAACAGATGAGGTTGTGGATAATCGTTCACGAATATCCACATTGCAGGCAAAAGACATTGGGAACGAAACCGTTCCCAATGAACAAACCAAAGTTCAGCGCTTTGAGGCGCAGAGCTGGGAGTCGCTTAAGGCGACTTCTCCATACTATGAGGTACTTTGGAAATACGCTGACGTATTCCCAGAAGAAGTACCTTGTGAGCTCGCTAAAGATAAGGGAACTAGGCACGAGATTGATCTCGTGCCTGGCACGAAGTACTGTGTCACGCGGCAGTGGCCATTGCCGCGTGCCCGGGTCAAAGCGGTCGACGAGTTCTTTGAAACTCGTCGTAAGGCGGGACATGTGCGGGAGTCTAGCTCACCGCACACCAGACCCACGTTTTGTGTGAAGAAATCCACTGATGGGTGGAGAATCGTTCATGCTTTTAATAAGCTGAACGCAGCCACGGTACCGGCGCAGACTCCGATACCGCGGAAAGATGTCATCATAGATGGCATGAGCGGGAGCACCGTTTTCAGTGTTCTCGTTTAAGGGATGGTTTCTACCAAATCCTTATGCGTGAGAAGGATATACCTCTCACGGCAGTAAGCACCCCAAGCGGCATGCTTTGGGAGTGGCTTGTAATGCCGCAGGGGCTCCGAAATTCCCCTGCCACCTTCAATATATGCGTCACGCATCTATTGCGCCTGGTGCGAGAATTCGCACCGAGCTATTTTGACGACGTGTTCATCCACAGCAAGGCTGAACACGGTAAAAATGATGTCGATGTTCACAAAGAACATCTACGTCTGGTGTAAGAGCTTCTGCGTAAGCATAATCTCTACGCAAATCTAAAGAAGTGCACTTTCGGTGCTCCTGAAATACCCGTACTTGGCTGCTTTGTGGGCAAGAATGGGGTGCGTCATGATCCGGAGAAGATCAGGGTGATTGTTGAATGGCCTACGCCACACAATATCAAGGAACTTCGAAAATTCCTTGGGTTGGCGACATATTACAGCGCCAAGCTGTAATACGCTATGTAAAAGATGCACTTGCTTCTGCTTTTGATAAGCAGACGCAAAATGCAGATAAGAATGGAAGGAAAAACACAAATTCCTTTCAAAAAGGTGAATTAGTATTGTTATCAACTACTCTTTTGCCTACATATGCAATTAGCAACTTTCCTACACGAAAGTTGCTCCCTAAGTTCATTGGACCCTTTATGGTCCAAAGCGTTAAGGGAATGCCTATACACTAGACATTCCCGCGGCCATGCTCCTTCACCCAACGTTTTACGTTGGGAGGCTCAAGCCGTCTCAATCGTCTACGTCTTCGGACGAGACGCATCCCTACGGCATGCCGTGCTTCTTCAAGTCTTCCAGAAGAGACTTGTAATCGGTCTCCAAACGATTGTGAGAAGTCCGGAGAATTTCCATCTCCGACTTTAGTCGATCAATCTCGACCAGCAGAAGATCATTCTTCTGCTGCATGGTCACATGAGCGCTCAATATGTCGCGAATCTTGTCGCGATGAGAACGATACGTCCTCATCGAATGCGCCATATCGGCGCTCAGCCCGTTGCAATGCCCCTCGAGCTTGCGGAGCTGCGAACCATGCTCCGCAACAACAACGCCGAGGGAATTGCCAACCCCCGCCGCCCCTGACTGATAATCAGGGGGATAAGCGTTATATTCTCGAGCGCTTGATAGCGAAGCGCTCGGTTCCCTATAAGAAGGCGCAGCGTACCGAGTACTTGGTACGCTGGTTGGGGTATTCCCAAGATTTTTACTCTTGGGAACCGATTGAAGTGCTAAGGGCGGATCCCCTGAACTTCTGCAGAAGTTTGAGAAGGATACCTCTCCCAAACTCGTAAGAAGCATCAACACTAGGTGTTGATGGCTGCAAAGTATCAGCACTAGGTGCTGATGCATTAAGGGCATCAATTAGGCCCTTAACACTAGCGGGTATCGAGTAACCTCGGTACCCTCGTAGCTCCTTTTTGGTAAGACGAGGAGCTCCCTTGGGACAACAAGGGCAAGCTAAGTGAGAAGGAACTCTGCAAGAAATTCCTTCTTTCATGCAGGTAAAATGGATAAACTCCATTTTACCTGAGCGTGAGTGCTTTAAAAAGCGCTCGTGATTTACGTGAACTTTGCTCACGTAATCGTCCGGGCCTTTTGTTGTAGTTTTCAACAAAGGCATTTAAACTTTGGGTCAGGGCGTCCTTATCGTCCCTGTCCTTTCGCGACCCTTTCCGGTTCGTATAGTAACGAGCCTGATAGAAAAGGTCGATAAAGTACCGACGTCTATCGTCGGTACTTCGATCAAAGTTGTGATTGCGAAGGTCTTCGCAATCATCAAGCGCGTTGATGTCAAACAACGGGTATTGACAATCGCGCTTGGTGTGCCCACCACTTTCGGGCACAAGCGTCCATGCTGGGGTCCAAAACCCCACTTTGTACGGAACATGACGTTCCGTACAACATGGTGAATCAGAAGCAGCGTAAGCCGCTTCTGCGCGTTGTTTCTTGGCAGGTGGAGCACCACCTGTCACCTCAAATTCGTCATCGTCACGACCAGGCGAGTGACGAGGACCAGGAGGAGCTTTACGCTCCTCATACCACCGTATGATGGAGTTGTCGCTGTCGTAATCGACGGCGTCAGACTCCACTTCGCCATCACTTAACGGCGAAGCAATTCTAGCGGGCTTACGCTCGCTAGATTCGTTGTCGAGGTGACGTCCTCGCCCTCTTCTTCGGAGTCAGATGACTCTCCGAAGATATCATTGGTCTTCTTCTTAGCCACCCGCCCTACGGCAGGTGAAGGTGCGGAAGATGTTGCATTAGCGACATCTTCCCGCCCTCTTTTAGCCACTGCTTCTGCAGCGTCTACTACGAGAGACAATGAGTCTCTCGGCTTACTCTTCGACGCTACATTACTAGCGTCGGCATGCGCTGTTGGCACCTCTGCACCTGATGCAGAGGTGAAGGCTGCCATGGCAGTATCTGTAGCGCCCTTAAGAGCACCGCCGTGTTTCCCGATCATTAGTTCTTATGGTCGTTAATGGGTTATAACAGAATATCGTTATGACCAACAAGTGCCCAATATTACGTTATATTATTGGCCAACCACCTTGAGTGGGGGGTGATGTAATGAGGTGCCATTACATAAGTGATATTTACGTTGAAATATCACTGTTCAATTTCAGACTTAATGTCTGAAATGCGAATATTGGATTATAAGTTGTTATAATTCACCTTGAGAACAGATTCTTATACATTTATCGAATCTAAGAAATAATCTAATGATAAAGATATCATTTAGATCAGCTTTATATTTATACTACATGTTT
>MIQA02008141.1:0-13765 GCA_001887855.2 Sclerospora graminicola | reverse complement strand
TTCACTCTTAAACTTACCTTCTTGTGACTTAAGTATATATATTAATATATACATTTAAGAGAGACTATTTGATTAATTAAATAGTCTAGCTAAAGTTTGTCTTAAATAAACTAAGGAGGACCAAATTACATTTGGTCCTAACTAATTGCACGCTTCCTCACTGCAATTTTACAGTGAAGCCAGTAATAGCTAGCCTGTTACACAGGACGTCTAAAATGGTCTCTCGCACAAACGGAGGTGCCTGCGTGAAGGGGACAGTCCGAATTCGGATCTCTTCGATCTGGTCCTGCAGGTCACACAAAAGCGACCTGAATCGATCCTCCTTATCCAGCAAGACGGCGGAGGCATGGTCGGCCCAGGCCAAGTCGTCACAAGCGTCATAATATTGCGATTGAACCTCGCAGAGCTCGGCCCGCAGTCTCTGCTGTTTGGAGGAGGTCTCCTGCAGCGCTGCTCGAGAGAAGAAATATGGCGGAGGGCCTCAGCATAGAATTCGTGCAGGTGGACCCTGTCATCCCGCATAGCGTCTCATTCCTTAGAAACTTGGCGGTATCGGCCATGAAGGTGCAGCAGCTCCTGAGATTTCTGCGAAGCTTCGGCAGATCGATCTTTCAGTTGTTCCAGTTGTTGAACAACAAAACGACATGGCCGCACGGACTATAAGCAATGGGATAACAGTACAGAAATTGGCGGGCAACTTACGCTGAAGTTTCGAATGGTGGACTAACTCTTGGTTAGCGACCCGAAGAGGTTCAACGACGTCTACCAGCATATGAAGGTGGTCCCGCTCCTTCGTCAGGCTGGCGACCCGGTCCTCGAGATCGGTCACCTGGCTTCGATCGCTCGGTTCCGAAGATGAACTTCGGACAGCATCCTCATCAGCTCGGCGGTTGGTTGAACCGAGGGCTTGAGCCAGGTCTGCCTGAATATGCTCCAGGCTATCCACTTAGGCAGTCTGTACCTCCACCCGATTTGTTAGCCTTGACACTTCGGAGGAAGGATCGGATGGCGTAGCGACCTTATGCAGGGCGCCGGTGAGCTGGCTTACAACGGCCCGAAGATGGGTTATTTCATCCCTGGCCTCCTGGCGACTACTCCTCAAGTCGGAAATCGAGGTCCAGTACGATCCAGCATCGTACAGAGAAGTGTGCAGCGCTGCGCCAGAACTACGGAGTCAGTTTGGCTGGATCGAAGATTGGCTTGAAGGGAGGAAACAGTTTCCGTCAACCTGTCCCCGCAGACCTGATCGCTAATGCGGAGCGCCGTATCGATATCAGCCGGGGATAATACCAGGGCAGGGGTACGTAAAGAAGCCGGCGCCGGCGCACCCGCGAGCTCCACCCCGCTGAATGGCGAATCATTGTGACAGATGTTATCTTCGTCGACCTGTAGAACTGGTAATACAACGAGAGATGGCCAGAGAACGGTCAGATGAGACCTCGGAACACCCTGTGAACCAGCTCCATGAAGGACATCAGAAAGGTTGGACAGGAAGCTTACCGAATCGGGGCATTTGTGGGAGGAAGTTAAAAACCTTGTGTCAGGTGAGGTCGTGCCCCAACCGTTGTGCGGCTGTGACAAGACTCAGGGGCGGCTGTAGTGAAGCGACTTCGGAATGAGTTAACGGCCGGGTGTGAAATACACCTGGCCGAGGCTGCCTTTTGATTGGCTTAAATTGCTGGTCAAGAGTGCGGGCGCTGGAAGACAGCTGCCGGGGGCATTCGGGAGCACTCGCAAGTACAAGGCATGGAACCAGGCTAGACGAGGTGATCCGGAGGCTCAGAGCCAGGTCAGCCAGAAGTTGGCCGGCTAGACCAAGTGGGGCTGGATAGCCGTTGATGGTGGCCATAGGTGGCCAAGAGGCGGATTGGCTAAGAGTTGGATATATGAAAGGCCCCAGGGCAGGTTATGTCCCTGTAGTGGATGGAACGCCGAAGGTGGATCGGCGGCCGCAAAGAAGGAATAGAAGGCGACAGCCAAATCTCGTCCAGGTCGACGTAGATGGCTATCCAGGTAGGTCAGGCTATTTGGTGTACACAAAACGTCCAGGTTGAGCTGGTCACGCTATTTCAGGTAAGGTACATAGCCATCCTGGTCAAGCTGGCCAGGTTATTTTGGGGAGGGTAAACAAAAGGTTATATTGTATCTAGGGATAAAAATCAGTATACCTTTCGCTTTCTAAGACACAAGTCGTCATTGGTTCACAGCAGAGGGTTATCAACGTCCTCTCTAGCTGCTATTGGTTTACCCGGGAAAGGTTGAAAGGAACCCACCGGAAGTCTCCTCACCGGGAGTCGTCGTGAAACCTGTACTCAACTCAAGTCGCCCGTGTTTGGAACACGGTTTAGTTCTATCGGAAAGTGTGGTGATGTTTTGGCTTACTATGGAAGACTGTGAAGTATTATTTGGATTCCCTATTTACACATAAGATTGAAATTATCTTTGGTTTAGCTGGCCGGTCGATTATTCTCGGTCCAGCCTTTGCAGTATAAAAAAATTCAAGTATAACACCAGCCTGCTCCCCGGGTGAAGATTTCCGCCCAGTAGCAACACTAGTCATAACCCTCGTCCACCTATTTTACCGACTTTTAACTTTTCGGCCTAGAGTCCACCAAGAGAGCGTAACCGCCAGTGCTGACGGGTACACTAGGTGAGCTTTACATTACACGGATCATACCAGTCGTCACCACGGCCAAGGTAATGGAAGTGAACGGTCCAGTCGGCTTGATGCTGGCTCGGACCAAGACCCGGATGGACGGAGTACCCCCTCCGACAGTCATTCATCTAGGCCCTCCGTGGGAGTTCGCATCTCAAAAGGAATTTCTGAGGGCGACTACACCACAACTCGATGGTCCGTCGTTGCTTGTCGCCTTACCGCTGTCGTAGCCACCGCGTCAGCATGAGTATCCTGTATCACCGCGGGTCTCACGACTTTAATTCTCGCTCATCTGTGGTGTGGACGAGGCAGTGTGCACTGTCTCACCCGGGCGTGTGGAGTTGATATTTGTTGGCGCTCTTGGTTATCGTGTTGGTCTCATTTTTGTTTTTGTTTTGTTTTCCTTCTTCTGCTAGATGAAAACAACAGTTATTCCACACCTCAGTTTTCATAACTTGAAAACTAGGGAATATTGGATCCGGAACGTCCATCCTCTACAGATACTTGAATACTGTTCTGGGGAAGAAGGTCCTGTTCAGCTATGGTGCACAAACGGGATTGGTGTCCAACCTCCCCGCAACGTAGACAATGGCTTTGTCCTCTCGTTTCGGGGTGTTCAAGTATCCCACGTAAGGGAGTCCACAGACATAGGTCCGCCCTTATTTTTGTCCTTAAATACGAATGGAACCACTATGATGGATTTCAAAAAGATATAAAGTCGTATAATTTCCGTATCCCTTGTCGCATTCATCAGAGTGATTATGTATTCCTCAACGCCTCCGCTTGATGCACTTTTCCTTTATCCACCTCATTCCAGACCGAGTGATGCTCTTGTCTTGAGAGTGCATTAATCGTCACCGCGCGTTCATTACGATAATATGGCACACGTATCATTTCAACTTTTTTTGCATCTTCTCGTGTATGAAAATGAAAATTAATCATATGATTCGATTGATTAAAGGTGATAGCTTCCGCTTGTCCGAACATTTTCCATAAAAGCTTAGATCCTGTTGTAAAATATTTAGCTTTAAAATATTAAAAGTTTAATTGTTTTTAAATATTCCTGTCGTCTCGTCGTAGCTGCCATTGAGATACTTTCTTGAATGCTTCTTGTAGTCTGACAATTAAACTTAATAGATGCTTCCCCTTTATATCCATCGAAGGACAGCCTTCCACTTGAGCCCGAATAGTTACCATCAGGCGTTATTGATCCACATTTGTCATAATAGTTTATAGAAAAGGGGGTAGGTATTTAGCTATGATCGTCCCGTCCGCTAAACCACGTACAATCTTCCACTCATCCGCCGAACCATTCTTCATGTTCATCTGAATAGCTTCGTTCAACTCTGCCTTGCATATTTCCCGTAAAGTTTTTTGTTCAGTCACTGGGGAGTGTGACTGATCAAAAAAGAAAATCAATTTCTGCAGGCTCTTGCCTCGTGGGGTTCCATTTCGTCCAACCACTTTACCAATCCAATCCGTCAGTCCCACTGGTTGATTCATAAGCTTCCGTAGTTGGTATATTCCTAACATCTTAGTAAGGACAACCCAAAGAGAGTACGTATCACTGCCTAACTTGCGCCTATGACCATTTGTTTCCAAACTTTCAAGGTCTGACCGTTCTTAATGACCATGATCTCGAATAGATCAATGAGGCGTTCTTGTTCCTTTTCTGACAATACCGGTAATTTATGAGTAGATCGAGGCGTCGCTTGACGTTTCCCCAATACCTTGTACAATCTCACAAACAGTCGCTGCATGAGATCCAGCCACGTCTGTAACCTGGGTTGAGTTGGCTGGCATCTCGTAACACTTTGGTCAGGGCGTCCACCAATTCCTGTAAAGTTGGTGGCTTTCGTTGCACCTGTTCGTTCCTTTGCTAGTTTAGCAGTGTTCCCCAATTGAGGGAGGAGGTCTTTTTAAGAGTAAATCGCAAAACCAGCACCAGTCAGAGCATCAGTTTTGAAAACCAGCACCTGTCGCAAAACAAGCACCTCGTGGCTTCAAAGAAAGACCCACTCTACCCCTGTACCAAAACAAGGGTACAGCGTACAGTAATGAACATATCAGTATGTGACGTGTGCACAAAGGACAGCTTCACACTCCACAAGAAACTGCGTAGCCTTGTAATTGTCCATAACTCCGGTCCAACAAAAGACAAAACGTACTGGTATTGAAGGTTAGATATTATGGTTGAATTCCAGCGCGAGGGAGCAATCGCTCTGCTATTTAGTAAAGTTCAGACAGAACAAAAAATGCTACTGCGCTAGAAGATCGCTGTATTTTTTGTCTGAATTTCGGCTAGCTTGGAGTTAGTCAATTGTGACGTGTGAACGTGGTTACTAGGTACACGCCCAGACGTGCCACGACACAGTTGAGCCATTGGGAAGTTTGTCACATTGTGTGCACATGGTAGTGCAAATTCTCATATTTTGAAGACAGTCTCGATCATGGATGTGTGAAAAGGTAAGGAATCACACAAGATTTTCCATCGTCGATCTTTGACCTTAAACACTATCGTGTCCCGAATCGCTTAAGATCACGGCAACCTGCGGGCATGACGATCATCTTAGTTTCATATTGTGTATCACTAAATAATTTCGTAGATAACCTATATGCACGCAAAAATTGCGTTCAGACTAGGCCATGATCAGGTCGTCACTACAAATCATAATTAGAATTTGATGCCCTACTTTACTACTTTACTAAATAGCTACCTACGCATCATTTCCTCGGTATAACGTACCATAAATGAGGTACAGGGGGTGTAAAGGGGGTGCGAATATTAGGGGCCTGTATTACAGCTAGTACTCTCACTTCCGACACCGTGGAAAATCTATTACCTTTTTAACATTTATACAAAAGGTAATATTCTATTTAAACAGGTACGCGTGTTTTATCATTCTCCCACTCCAACTTGACCAAATCGCTTCACTATTTGGATTGACACTAAATACTTGACGTAAAATAAACAAAAATTCTTCAGTATTTGAACTGGCACTAAATGCTTGACGTAAAATTAATCGGCCATTTTTGACGGAGCCGTCTCCTTAGCAGCCATTAGCCACATAATTTCAGCGTTAGGGCAACACGTGACAGCCTTTTGCAGCAGTTGTTCAACAGATTATGGACTCTTACCCTCTTGCACTCTCTTTTCTAAGGCGATAGCTCGTAGCCAAATGGATTTTTTGCCAGGAAAGTCTTTAACGCAGCCGCATAAATGGTCTTGACAGTCAGCAGTGCGCCACGATTAATGCTGTTTTCAGCATCGTTCATCCACGTACGCGTTCGATCTTCAGGATCGACACCAACATCCAAACAAGCACGAACAGTCGCCGCGCACGTTAATGGCGCATCGGCTTGCTCACACGCTTTGGCTTCTTTCAGCCACCTAATGTTTTTGTAGTGACTTTAGTGCCAACTGAATAATGCGATCAATCATTTGTAAGTTTTTTTCTTGCGCTTCTTCTAAGCCTGTCACCGAGCTTGTCATTCCATTCATTGTATCAATATCATTTGCTGGTGTAACGGTTCCACTGACACTCATCGTCTGAGCTGCATTTTTGCCCAGCTGATTATCAGGCACGCGTGCAAACATTTCGTTGCGTTTCTACAATGCTGTATTGGTTTTGTATTTTAGTGAATAGTCACCAATGTCTGGAATCATTTCCCACTCAGCATTCGACATATTTTGCAACGAGCTTTTGAGATCTGCAAATTGGTCACTGATTTTCAGCATTTCCTTGCGTGCTTTATTCAGTTCTTCTAATTGCATTAGCTCCCGTCGCCGTTTTCGTCGTGAGTCCATACGCTTATCTACTTTTTCGTAAAATATCGTCCGCTTCCTTGTCGTTCTCATCGTATGGCGTGTCTTGAAACAGACCACAAGACGAATAGCCTGAAAATTCGTCGTAGTTGGTTTCACTATAGTAGCCAAAGTCTTCGTTCTCGTCCTTTTCACGTCCAAATCCACCCATGCCAGCAGTACCTGACCCGCGTCCAGCACTCAATCCTGGTCCTGATCCTGGCATCTCCACGCCACGTCCACGACCAGCAGGAGGGGGGAACGGTGCATCCTGTGTCCCGTCCTGTAGCATCGGCGCACGCGCAGGACCAATGTCTGAGCGCGTCGTAAGCCCTACGGCGCCACGACCCAAACCTGGTACATAGTTCGCTGGTGCGCCTGAAGCGTATGTGTTACGAACATGCCGACTTAGCCAATCTTGTCTCACAAACGGTATGCGAGGCGAAGCAGACGGCCGAGCTTACGGTACTCGCTCAAAGAGACACCAATGCTGCCATGTCTGAACTTCAGCAACAGGTGACAATTTGTATGTAATACAAAAGGCATGCTTGTTGATTGATAAATCCTCTAAATATTTTGAAAAATAATATTTTTTGTAAAACGATGGTTAGGGGGGGGGTGTCGGAAGTGAGAGTACATAAAATTCTTTTCAAATTTTATATTCATACTTTCGAAATACAGTACTTCAATCTGTTTGCCATTTCACATGCAGCGAGCAGCCATAATTGGACGGCGGCGAGGCTTTTCCCAACAAACTTTAAGACGTTTAGAAGAAGCGTCTAATGGTAGACACTCATCTACCGTAAAGCTACCAATAATCGATGGTCGATCGTATCTTGTGCCTACATTGACGCTGTCAAAAGTAAATAACAAAGAATCACAGCAGTTCTTTCAAGCCCGACCAAACAATACGCCTGTCGTGCTGGATCTATCCCAAGTCTCTAGTGACGGTAACAACTCATTAGACCCTCAATTGATAGCATCCCTAACCTTTTCACCTATTGTTTTCAGGCTCGCCACATTCACAGTCAATCAAGAAGCATGAATTAAGGAACGAAATTTTACGCTTACAGGTTTAGTATGCTACTATACTGAATTTACGTAAAAACGACTGAAATGTGTTTTTGCTATTTTTTAGCAAGCTGGGTATATGCCTGTGGGTGTCACGAACGCAAGTGAAGATGTGAAAAAGGTTGCAGCGTCTCTAAATCTTTCCTATTTCATTGGCACGAGACTGCATCTAAAAGAAGAAGTAGCTAACGTGGAGTTAGAGTGTGTGCAACAAGAAGAAATATCGATCGCTCCTACTTCTGCAACAACTTATCCGGAACGGGAGAGCAAAAGGTCAGTGGTTTCCACCGAAGAAACAGCGGAATCGCTTTCGCCGATGATTGTGACGCACTCAGTGCGCTCGGGACAGCAAATTTTCGCTCAAAACAGGTCGCTTGTGGTGCTAGGTAATGTAAATTCGGGCGCCGAGGTCATGGCAGATAAGGACGTGGTGGTGCTGGGAGTTCTCAAGGGCCGCGCGCTCGCTGGCATTGGTGGCAATATACATGCGCGGATATTTTGCCAGAGTTTTGACGCAGAGCTCATTTCCATTGCGCACCGATTTACGACATGTGACGACTTGGAAAAGGAGAAGACGGGGCCGTTGCAGCAGCATAAACCTACATCGATTTCGTTGCAGAATGATCAGCTATTCTTCGAGTCATCGACATGACAATGTTGGTTCACAACTATTGGTGCTTGTTTATTGACGATACTGTCTCCTACTTAATGCCAAAAATAAATACTAGTATTTTGTTGTACACAATATATAGAGAATGGTTGCATAACCCTTTGCTACAACGCGCTACTCTGTGTCCAGTTCACTGTATTTCGAGCCGTTACGCACTCCCTCACAACATTTTGTACCCCCCGTCGAAATTCAAATGTACTCTGGCAATCTCGACCACAGAAGGCACCCGTATCTTGGGCAACCGACAACAATCGGAAGAAAAGTAGTCCACAATTACAGCATGTTGTTTGCGCGGCCTTACGCTGTGCTTGCGTTCGAAATTTTGGCTCTGTTGGTGTCCATTCTGCAGTCTCCTGACTGCATTCTTGACATGTTTCCAGCTCCTTTAGCATATGAACACGTTGCCACTCCAAATTCCAAACCGGTGAATCGGGAACATTCGAAATTGCTGCTCGATTGCTGACATCCGCAGGATATGAACCCGCTCTTGAACGCAAATGCAGTCGACGCTGCACGTATTGCCAAGCACGGGTATAGAGACTGCTGGTGGTATTTTCGTTACACATTGTCATAATGTATGAGAAGACTTGAGACTTGGTTCATTAACTTTTAGCTTTATGGGGACATGGCTGATGGCGTGCCCTTCTGAAAGATTACGAGCCAGTAGGAGAAAGGGAGCAGAGAAACAGAGAAAACTGGCAGCCTTCTCGATGGGAATCCAAAGACTGACGAGCCCTGACGCTTTTCCCGAATACAAAAATTCGCTTTTTGGCTACGTTCGAGGTATTACCGGTAAAAAGACCGTCATGATTGCGTGAACATTGGAATGATTGTTATTCCACCACACAATTTGATCCATAAAACATGTCACGTTCGCTACTGCGTTTTCTACCGTCGTTAGCTGTTCCTGCGGCTCTTCTCTCCATATCTCCCGCTCGTCTAGAGAGTACAGAACCTCCTCAAAGTGCCGTCGATTATATCGGTGTATTTGTGGATAAAGAGTCAACTACTCGTCTACGTCAGCAATTCCCCAATAAAGTGAAGGACGATGAGCCGCTTGTCGTGATCTTACGGTACCAACCGACAGAGAAAGAGCAAGAAGCTTTTGCTCCTATTCTGGGACGAGCCGCCAAGTTGCATGTTCGAGGACTAGCCGAAGATACGTACACCCAGACGGTAAAATTTGTCCATCTCTCAAATATTATTAATAATTACCATATTTTTTGACGCATAACTCTCTCTAACAATTCTAAATTTAGCTGTTAGTCGCTGTTACAACTGAAACTGGTGAGTCACTGGAATATGAAGGTGCTGCTGAGCCGGCGCACCTGACGTTATCCTCAAGTGCTGGACTAAGTTTGGGCTACTCGAGTGTGTTACTCGAGCGTTTACGTGCAAATGATAAGCTCCGTTACGTGCTAAACGATGACGAGACAAGACTACGATGGATGGGGGAGTTGCCAGTCTTTAACTCGAAGCATCTGCCACTTTTCAATCCGTTTCCAGCTGTTCAAGCGTCCGTTTCGAAGCTCAAAGACGACGAACTGGTGCTCCAGGGAACCGTATGTCTCTCTTCGCGCTTTGATGCAACGAAGGGCGAGTGTTTAATACCAAAAGCGGAGTGTGGCTTTTGTAAATTTATGAAAGCTGGTCCCTGTGGAAAAGAATTTACGGAATGGGAAGCTTGTTTGGATCAGTGCAAAAAAAGTGGACAAGATTTTATTGAACAGTGTGGACCGCAGACACTTGGACTTCGGGACTGTGTGGATGCGAATCCAGAGTATTATCATGTATTGCATGACAGTCCAGAAGACGAAAAGAAAGAAGACGAGGGTGGCGAAACTGAGGTGCAAAAATAAGTAGATCATTTTTCTGAACTACTGCAGAGCACGATCATTAATACAAACAGGGATTTTTAGAACCTCCTTGTGATAGAACGGCTTCAGCGCTTTAAGTAGTAGTTTTCCCATACTATTTTTCCTTCGAGAAATCAAGTTATTATGTTCAGTGATCTTGGTAGTCGTTATGACGTTCTTCGAAAAAAATAATCGTAACTCGGGCAAAAGTATTGCTAACTCAATGGAACTTGCCTGATCTTGATTTTGACGCACAGGCCAGTCTAAGATTTTGCAGAAAAATAGATGAAATCAAAACGCAAAATTCGTGAAGTTTGGATGGCCTTATCACCAAAATCCATATAAGACAGTTGCTGTTCAAAAGTCGACAACCGTCCTAGTCAAAAAAATATAGTTAAAGTTTCTTGACCACACTATATCACACAACTGACGCGGCAATCTCAGTTATTCCTAGCTAACTCATTACTGCCAACAGCTCCTTCTAACCTTTCGGCTCTGTAGCCTTTTCGATTGCCGCTTTTTCTTTCTTGTCCATCCGTAATGCCGTCATCTTCGCTTATTAATTTCGCTCATTTCTTGTACTGGTCTTTTTTTGTCTTTTGCGTTGAAATGTGACATCGACCAATCACGTGAGCGTTTTAAGCAAATCGCCCATAAAACAAAGTTATCATAATTCCAAACTCCTTGAAGTCGAATGTCAACAGTACCATTGCGTCAATCCCTCTCGAAACTTCTCGCTCCCATACTCCGCCATTGGGTAGACCAGGACCATCGTCAGCACTTTCTTCGCTGGATCTTCGGTGGCACGACTGGGGCAATCGCACTTTTGTTATTATTTGAAGCATCTCGATCCTTCTGTCGCACTCCCATCGAGACTGCACAGCTGCTCGCTGGAATCTCTTGGACACTCTGTAAGATTACGGCGCAATATATTGCGAGAGGGTTCAAGACCAGGTTTCCCAAATGGACGCTTCGCTATGAACTACTTCACGGACTGATGCGGTGCACCATCGCCGGCAAATTTGGGGAGCGCATCGTCGACGTGCGTCACGCGCGGGTGATCCGTTTCCATACGACAATCCTTGGGACAGTATTGGGTTGGTTTGCGCGCTGGCAACACGATTTAAGACTCGAGAGTGTGCGACTTAACGGTTTGGAGCATATTTGGCTAAAGTCCTCGCCTTCAGTCTGCAGCACTCCAATCACTCGCAAAAATCGTTTAGTAGTGCTCTTTTTACATGGAGGAGGTTATGCGGTGCTAAGTCCAAGAATGTACATTTCATTTTGCAGTGCGTTGATCGGCGCCATCAAGCAAGAGCTGGTCGCAACTTCAGGCACTAATGATGTTATTGTTGACGTCTTTCTTGCCAATTATCGCAAACTACCGGAGTATCAGTTTCCCGTTCCGGTGGAAGATGCTGTCAGCATGTATGAGTACTTGCTGCAGCACGAGAAACTGGAGCCATCGCAGATCATCTTGGCAGGTGACAGTGCTGGTGGTGGACTCGTTCTATCGACATTGCTACGAGTTCGTGATGGTCTTTCGAGCTGGAGAGCAAATTTACCATTGCCATTGGCTGCGATTGTAATGTGCCCACTTGCTGATCTCACGAGAGACGAAGATGAACTTGCTAGTCCACACTGCGTCCTTCCGCTGAATATAATCGCTGCAAGTGTTTTATCATATCACCCGACCTATGATGACCCTAGTACGTGGGCGGATGCGTCACCAGTGCATTGCGACCTGAAAGGCCTCCCGCCTCTATTCATTCAAGCTGCTACTTTTGACGTTCTCTATCAACATGCAGTGCGCCTAGAGGCGAAAGGTAAAGCTGACGGTAACACTAACTGGGAAGTGGACGTTCATGAAGGCGTGCCGCACGTGTTTATGGTCATTCCAGGCTATATTTTGCCTTACGCTCGCGTTGCGGTGCAAAGGATGGCAGCATTTGCAGCCAAACAGTTTTTGAATGGAAACAGGCACATTGACTATCTTACGGCAATCGAAAGTGTTTCTTCTCCAGCAGCAGCATAAAACAGCCGAGACGAGCTCCTAACCTCACTGGCGTCATTTAAAATTTAGTTGCTGCGAAATTCTTGGTGAACTTCTTCGTTTTACACTTACCCGAGCCCATAATTTTTTATAATTTTTAACATGAATTCTATATGAGTTAGAAACGGAAGCGCGAGCTCCTTAGCAATAATTATTGCATTGGGATGCATTGGGTCATTCCACAAGTTGATCAGGCTAGATCCTTTCGTGCAACTTAGAACAGAAAAATTTGGTTGTCCTTGAAGCCAATGTCCCTCAATATTGCATTAACAGCTTCGTCAAAGGCTGGTGGGCCGCAGTGGAAAACAGCCACATCCGGCGAGGCCTTGGGTAGTAGTTCCATAACCATCTTCTTATCTAGCCGCTTCCCGGTTTGAAACGATCCAAGCTCTTGAAAATCATCTTGACTGGCTTCCTGAAGGATGTGATGGACCTTTATACGCTCGGAAAACATATTAGTAAGCGGCTCCAACTGCGTGCGCGCGATGATGTGCGCTAGCGAGTGGTTACAGTTTACGAGCGTGATCTTCGCCGTATCTTGAACGTTTTCCACAATAGCACGGATCAGCTGCATCATGGGCGTGATTCCTGTCCCCGCCGCAATCATCACGACATGACGCACATTGCTTAGCTTTTGTTGCCCATCAACAGTCACCACTCCAGCAGCGGGGTATCCAATCCTTTCCTGTGGTCCAAGCATTTCGACACTATCACCCACGGTCAAATTGCTCAGGTAGCTACTCATGACTCCGTTCGAATACAATTTAACGATCAAGTCGAAAGAGGATGGCTGGGAAAATTTCGACGTTGGCGTGAATGCTCGCTCGATGATTTGACCCTTAATATTTGCTCGTAGCTTTAAATGCTGCCCCGGAGTCTCTAGTCCCAGGAGCTTGTTGTCTGGCAACTGGAAAGTAAACTTGACGATCTGTGGACCTACTGTTTGCTTGGATGCGAGTGTAAACGGCCGCCACAAGGTCTTGTGCAAAGCAAACTTGGACGTCTCTATGGCTGACGTCGTCGCGACTGAGTTTGGATCGAGGGAGCCAATCAAGCACTTTTCTAGCATACCGTGGCCATTCACCCATGGGTGTTTCTCGTTAAAAAGATCAGTGCAGTCCCCTCCTGCTGACAGCATCAAATCAGCAATACCGCCTGGATGGAACTTTAAATACGGCGTCATATTGTACACTTTGCCATCCAGGACACTCCAGCAGTCGTTTTCTGTATTATGTCGACTCACTTCTTCCATGGAGATGGCTCGACGAGGAGCACCGCCACGCAGGCCAGAAAGGTCGTGACCTGATTGACATAAGCGCATCCAGTGCTGCGATGGAATTCTAAAGGTTATTGGAGAAAAAGCAACAGCAGCAGCAACTATGAATCGATTATTTACGCACCAGTTGGCTGTAACCTGGAGGCAGTGTCACCTTATTCCGACGCTGGCTCATGGTCGAGATAAATTCATTAAATAAAGTGCTTTTGTGGCGAAAAGTAAAAAAGTCAAATGAATGTGCTCAAGTAAGTATACATACACACCAGTCCCGATTTTGTCGCATAGACCCCACAAGGTAGTGTAATGGGGTACCATTACATAAGTGATATTTGAATAGAAATATCACAGTTCAATTTCAGTCGTGATACCTGAAATTGT
>MIQA02008139.1:32988-54824 GCA_001887855.2 Sclerospora graminicola | reverse complement strand
ATTTAATCTAAATAAAATCGTTGAACGTGCAAAATTTCCTCTTGAAAAGGTTCATAGTGATATATGTTGTCCAATGGCGACACCAAGTCTAACCGGTTGTCGCTATTTTCTAATCTTTATTGATGACTGTACGCGTTTCGCAGTCACATATATTATCAAAGTTCGTTCAGAATTATATGAATGCTACGAAGACTTTCGCCGCAAGGCACTTTACGTTTTTAGCTCTGACGTTCACACTGTCGAATACACGTCCATTTATTATGACCCTGAAATTAAAACTCTCCAAGCTGACAATGCGAAAGAGTATGAAAAACTTGGTTGGACGAAAAATACGGAACCAAAACGCAATTTACAATGGCATACACACCCGAACAGAATGGAGTAGCAGAACGAAGAATGCGTACCTATATGGAACGCGTTCGAGCTACCCTATTTGATGGAAAATTACCTCGTGAATTATGGGCTGAATGCGTTCGCCACATTACCGACCTGGTGAACATGACCCCGAGCTCTGTTACGAATAACAAAACGCCTTATGAGCTTTGGTATGACAAGAAACCTTCCGTCATGAACCTCCGTGTTTTTGGATGCAAAGCTTTTGTCCACGTCCCAGAAACACATCGGGACAAGCTAGATCCGCGTGCTACTATATGCATGTATCTCGGTCTACCCGACCATAAGCGTGGTTTTCGACTACTTGATGTTTCCACTGGCACGATTATCTACAGCCGTGATGTTACCTTTGACGAAACCGTATTCCCATCTTTGACATTTTTGCCGACAGAATCAGGATTTGATAGGTCAAAGCGATCAGCAGAGCTAGAACAACATAATAGGGATGAAACTACCCCATTTACGGATCGTATTATATTGCCTACGACACCCTATAATGTAACTCATCAATCTACAGAGAGTGCTGTATCCAAGCTGGGAGTTCCATCACTGTACTTGCCATCCTTGGCTGATGCTTTGCACCGAAACGAGCAAACCTATAGTTTTATTACACTACCATCCCAACGAGGCACCAAGCGCAAGTTTGATGACATAGATCAAGTAAATGACGTTCCCCTTGAAAAATCCGTTCCTCTTTTAATTAGTTCTGAGGATATTGCAGACGAACATCGTCGGGTCAATCTCATTTACACTCTTCTAGCTATTCGTTATATTGCCGATCCGCGTACATTCCGCGAAGCTATGACATCTTCTCATGCTGAAGACTGGTTCGATGCTGCTCAATCCGAGATCAAGTCTCATGATGATAACGGCACATGGACACTTGTCCCCCGACCATCAGGAAGGAAAGTACTTCGAAACCGATGGGTCTGGGTTGTCAAATACAACGGCAACGGCGAAGTAGATCGATTTAAAGCTCGATTAGTAATAAAAGGTTTTCTCCAACAGTTTGGTATTGACTACACAGAAATTTTTGCCCCTGTGCTACGAATGGAAGTCCTTCGTCTTCTTCTTACTATAGCAGCGATACTTAACGATGAAACTCACCAAATGGATGTGAAAACTGTTTTTCTCAATGGTTTTCTTGATGAAGAAATTTATATGGAGCAACCTGAAGGATTTACAATCCCAGGAAAAGAGCATTTGGTGTGCAAGCTCAAGAAGAGCTTGTATGGACTCAAACAGGCACCGCGTGTGTGGTATCAAACCCTCGCGAAATTCCTGGAGAGCATCAAATTCCGACGTCTCATCAAAGATCGATGTGTCTTTGTCGGATCGCTCCATAATCAGACATGCTATATTGCAGTCTATGTTGACGATCTACTGATTATCGCTCCAACACCTGCCCTCGTCAATGAAATCAAATCTGCCTTGAAGCAGCGTTTCAATATGACAGATTTAGGGGAGGTGAAGTACTTGCTCGGTTGGTCCATAGAGCGGAACCGCAAAGACCGAACAATCTTCATCCACCAAGAGAAATATGCTACTAAGGTCCTGGATCGCTTTAAAAACATTGTGACGTATCCCGTCACTACACCAGTTGACCGCAGCATAAAACTGTCTAGTGCTATGAGCCCTCAAACAGAAGCTGAAAGAAATATGATGAAAGACATTCCATATCGCGAGGCAGTCGGCAGCCTCATGTATCTTATGATAGGCACTCGCCCTGACCTTGCATACTACATGAGAGAAGTAAGTCAATACCTCTCCAACCCTGGAGAAGAACACTGGAAAGCAGTTGTTCGAGGTTTCAGATACCTGCATGGCACAACAAGCCACGGACTAACTCTGGGTGGAACAATCCAGCAGACTACCCGTCAACTCACGGACAGTCTTACCGCTTTTTCAGACTCTGACTATGCGAGCTGCTCAGATACTCGACGATCTGTTGGTGGTTTTGTGACAATGATCGGTAAAAGCCCGATTTCTTGGCTATCTCGAAAACATCATACTGTGGTTCTATCCACAACGGAAGCTGAGTATATTGCACTCTGTCATTGCATGCAGGAAGTAATATTTCTAAAGACCCTGCTAATTGAACTTGGATTTCAATCCACAAAACCAACAATAATTTACGAAGACAACCAAAGTTGCATTAAACTTGCAAATAATCCTGAACTACACGGTAGATCTAAGCATATCGATATACGCTATCACTTTGTACAAGAAAAAGTAGAACAACAACAGTTCACTATAACGTATTGCAATACAAAGGACATGATAGCCGATATTTTTACCAAGGCACTTCCAAAGCCTCAATTCCTTTATTTAAGAAATAAACTTGGTGTTACAACTCGGGACAGAATGTCTAAGCAATCATACAAACCAGACAACCAATTCTCTTAAGGTTTTCCTACGCAAGCTATGCGAGGTTTTCCCTGGTTTCCTAACCAAATTTGAAATACTTAATCAAAACTGAAAAGCTTGAATTATTTAAGGTTTTCCTACGCAGATTCTGTGAGGTTTTCCCTGGTTTACTAACCAAATTTGACATACTTAAATAAAATGAAAAGCTTGAACAGCTTCCTACGCAAACTATGTGACGTTTTTTCCCTGGTTTACAAACCGAATCTGACATATCTAAACAAATATATAGGGATATTATTGATATTAATTATATTAAATCTTACGCCTTATAATCGCTATAGTATGGCGACCCGTGGATTTAGTTCTGTTCAATTAATTCAAGCCATGGTGGTCCGAGCTATCAACAGTAGTGCCGCGTAACCAAGATCCGGATTTATGACTTAGAACTGATTGAACAGTCTAGTGCTGCTTTCAAATTTGGATATCTTCTTCATTGTATATTAACGTATAATCCACACGAGCAACTGTCAATTTTAAATTACAAAAATGTACTCATCCAATCCAGTGGGGCTGTTGGAGTAAACGGCTTGTCTTAGTACATTGACCCTTTATAAGAATTACCTCTCTTAACTAATAAAGAAGCATTACCCTTGACACTCTTTAAAGAATTAACACACAAGAGAATAAGTGGCATTGAATCCGCTACACTTGCACTTATATGTGCATATATACATTAAGTGTTAATGTTTTCTACTGAGGTATAGGAACTCTGCATGAATGTCTCTACAGACCATTATGCTTAGTGTCCCTGATAAAACTAAAATATAATTCTTTTTGCCTTCTTGCAAGCAAGTCCTTTCTTTTCGTCACTACTTCTACGCGCAACGTGCTATCACTTCAACACCCATGATAGGTTCGAATATGGTACACTGTGCCGTCTCAGGACAGGAGGACCTGTAGATTTTTTAACAAAACGAGGTAAAGTTAAAAAAAGAGTGTTGGCTGAGTACGTATAGATGTAATCATGACGTGAGGAGGGCATAAAGAAATGGAATTGACGCGAACGCTAAAACATCGACGCGAAGATTTGGAAATGAGTACTCAAATTTTTTTGTGTCAGTTTTGTAAAAAAATGAATTTTTCACCTTGTTCGACAGAGCCGAACGAGCCCAAATCATGATAGTGGGACATCAAGACAGCCCTGTAAAGACTCTGTCAACGATGGAAGCAGAGTTTTCGGTGCTTCAAAATGCTGATGAGCTCCTAAATGAAATTGAGTTGAATTTGAAATATCCATTAACGTTACTCTTTTAACGGATAACCAAGCAATAGTATTTTTTTCTGGTGAAATAGCTCATGAAACTCGTTGATGTCCTTATGTTCTCGAAGAAAGAAGATGGAATCATTGGCCAATTAGCTTACGAAAGGTTTGAGTGCTCGAGGAATGATCAGTCTGACGGAAATTTTAGCGAGCGTGCAGATAGATATACGAAGGAAAATAGGACACATCATACAAGTTATGGACCTTGCACTGTTACTTTTCGTTTTACTGTATGGAAACAAATGGGTCACTCAGCCTCTTGGAGAAAAAGCCAGGCAACCGACGACTGATTAAGTAAATGGTCAGTCGAAGTAGTGGAAATTGTAGCAGTAGATGTAGCTTTGGTGGTGCCTGCTGCATCTTTTATGATATCTATTACAAAATTCAAGAGAGATTTTCTAAAGTACATGCAGGATACCTAACAATTTATTACTTTGTGGTTGTATTACGTGTTGGTACAGCAGTAGCCCTCCGTTCACGCAAACAAGAATAAAATTGTGCGCGCTATACACGGTCACGCCAATAGCGATAAAATTATCGTTAATCGGAGGTGCTTACCTATTGGGAACTGGCACAGTGTACCATTTTTCAAACCTATCATGGGTTTTACTGTATGGGGGTGAGTCTATGGTTTTGGGGGTGATTATAATTACCAACGCTTACCGAATAACATTTGTCAACGTTACCATCAAAATTGTAATAACCAACACGAACTCTTAGCCAATCACACTCGATCAGTTTTGGGTGAGGATTACAAAAAAGTCTGTGACACATTTGGGTGGACATCGCGCCATTGTCAAATCGATGGCGCGCGGCCGGATGAAATACAGTAAAAATAGAGGCCACAGGCCACGTACATATTAACTGGAATGTACGAGTTTTTTGCAACAGCAGCGACTTTTGACGTGTGTTGCAAAATACTCGTACATTCCAGTACTACATATCTGGGCGATTTTTCGTCGTTACAGTACTACCGTAAATAATACCGATACTTGCAAGTGGTAAATCATATTGAATGGCTCCCCATGAAGCTCGTGTGGAACATCGTTTCTCTCCTGGTTGTGGTAACTGATGCTGCCTCGTCTTCGATGGACTTCAATGAAACACAACCTGGACATCCACATAAGGATGTGATAAGACGTCTGGAAGCGCCTCCATCAGCCGCGAATGAAGACGAAGAACGTGGGCCTTGGTCTCTGCCTTGGTCTCTGCGTTGGTCTATGGAAAGTACGATTTGGGCAGAGTTAAGCAAACCGCTTCTTGACTCTAGTTTTCCGAAAGTGGAAATCTCAAAGCTGCTGGAGGCGTTAAGACTTGACAAAGTGTACATTCCTCAATCTATTGATGGTAAGAGCATCGACAGGGAAAGGGTGTTGGATCTATTTCAAGACCCCGCGTTTGACCATTGGGTTAAAGAATGCGGAAAAGATGAAGCATATAACAGCCTCATTTACAAGGGACTTAATACAATCGCCAAACTGGAAAAGGAAAGTGGGATCACTTATGGCTCTATGGGTAGAGTGGCAGAGATGATTGAGGTAGCGCGACGATCGCCCGAAACTGAAAAACTCGCTCTGGAACTGGAAGGAGTCCAGTTCTTTCTGTGGTGGGATAAAGCTGTAAAGCGCAGTGTGATCTTTTACGATGTTCTGCATGTAACCTCCACGGTGCGCTCACGCCCTGATCGAGAGCTAAACTGGAACGAAGCAGTGTGGGTCCGATGACGCAAGTTTCTTAAGGGTTGGCCTCCACCCTGAAATTGTCGATTTGCCTTATAATTTTGGTGCTGACACCGCCTCTGCATCAATTTGTGATTTTGCACCAGAGTATCATGACAAGAGATCAATAGGCTTAGATGTAACACAACTACACGATGATGTGCCCAGCGTGGACGAAGCGATCGCGAGGCTTAAACGTGTTTTATAGTCCTCTCGCAGACTCGAGCAGCTGGATCTGGCTCAAGACAAAACGTGGGCGCAATTTCTCACGGGTAGTCTTACGCCTAAGGTGGTGAAAATAATAATAAAAAAAAACGAGTGTCTTTGGTGTCACATACATTGGCACGCGCAAGCAGATTTCTCCGCGGCTGCATGAAAGGTTTCTTACGGACACGTCATGAACGAAGCAGCTTTTTCTTCTCCTTTTGACGCGAGAAACAAGTCGTTGGTGCCGATGCTACGTGGATTGGTTTCCTGCGGCTTTTGCAGCTGGAATGATGCCACACAAAGTAAGAGCACAGTGGTTTTCTGACTGGCTCATGTTTCCAACATCGTCGTCGTCTTGGGATTGATTCGAGATACTTCATACATTTATGGAAAAGGTGCCAACAATGCAGTGAATGAGAGGAAACGAGAGTGTGATGGACTTTACTTGTATGCTGGAAAGGAAACGCGACTTGAGTATGGAACGTGAGAATCCCACATTGGTTGGCGACCATTTCCCGTAACGGTCCCATCAAAAGCACTTCGTTTGTCGTTTCCATTCGATATCCTGAAAGGTTGTTCGAAACCCTGGCAGCTCGTCTGGCGCCTCTATGTGGAGGTGTTTTTAAAATAATTGTTCAAGATGTTCGTGGCATCTTTCAGCTTACTGTTCAAGAGATGAATGGAACGCGAAAGAAATGCACTGAGCGGCTACCACCCAGCCAAATGAAACATCATGGATCATCTGTGAAGCTAGCGATGCTATTCTCCACCCCGAATTTGTAAGTAGCTACAACACGGACAGCGGCCAACGCACACTCTGAAGAGCAATACGATTGCACGGCATCATGTGGTCCACTTACTTCTTGTCAGCTCTGGGGGATAGTGACATTGAAGACACGTAATACTTGAAGTAAGTTGAGTTGAAGCTGGCGGGCCTAAGAGCAACACCACTGGGAAAAGGAGTTAAGCGCGAAATTTATTTTGCGCAACTATTTGTTGAATTTGCATCCTTTCGATGAACCATGAAAATGGATGAAATTTGTGCGAGACCGTCATAGTGCATATTTTGTACAGTCTAATATACTGTAAAACCTGTATTAGAACCCCATCCCTTGATTTGACCCCCCCCTTAAACAGAACCCCAGGTCCACCTGGGGTTAATTCTATAACCCCATCCCTCAAATAGAACCCCACCCAATTTAACTGTTCGGTGTATAAAATTAATTATCGGTTTAATTAGGGAAATTATAAGTGTACCTCACCCCGTACCCCACTTTTGCAACACGTACCTCAATTTTGTTACGTGTACCTCACCCCGTACCTCACTTTTGCAACATGTATCTCAGTTTTGTTACGTGTACCTCATAGTTAATTGGACTAAATAGCAACAACAATAATACCGGTATTGCGAGCGAGCAAAGCGCGCCAATTTTCGCGCGCAGTTATTTTGTAATTACGTAGGTCAAGAATTGGCGAGAACTGCAAGCACTGGCCAAAGAGCTGCAGCTGTACCGTGGAAATATTCATTGTGAAATGCGCAATGCAGTTCCTGAACGACCATCCCGAGGACGGTGAGCAGCAGGTACTGAGTGTACTTGGCTTTTGTGAAGGTTCGTCACCAATGACACCACCTATACTAGAGATAATAATTTTGAAAAAAAGATCCCTTGGAGACCAAGAATCGAATTTGATATATCACATATGCCACATAAAGACAAGAAGAATCCTCGCTAGACGCAATTTTCTCAAATAGAGCCCCCCCCTCGAATATAACCCCACGTTTGGGTGGGGTTATAGTGATAACCCCAGTGGGGTTCTAATACAGGTTTTACAGTTATTATTATGTGAGCCGTCTCTACCTGAAGGTGACGTCCTGTGAAAAAAATAGTATAGTTAGTTCAGTGGGTCCCAAAATGTAGACCCGATTTTCAAAAAAAGCAAAAATATCTTATAGGCGGCGCGCTTATATTTTAAGCAATTTTGGTGTCATGTACCCATCGTCAATAAGATATACTTTAGAGTAATCCCAAGCCTCCGACCGATCTCGGTGTATACAGTAGTGCTGGTGGCAGCTTATGTCTGCTAGCCTCCTCTGTCGTTTGATGCCACCAAATAAAACGTTTTTGCAAATAAATCAAACGTTGAAGGACGTCCTGAGGTGGTGCAAAGACTTTCGCTGTGAATAGAATCGCTGGAATAGCTATAGCATTGAATAGCGTGACCCGCTCTGCAACCGATGTTCCGCAATGAGCCGCAGTGAGTTATACCGCTCAAAGTCTGTCTTCCCAGTTTGTTCTCCCTGTGTTCTCATTACCGATTTGGTATCCTAGGTATCGAGTTACTTCTCCCACCTGTAATACCGGTATATTGTTCCACTCTTTAGGTACCGGTTTACCCTTCAGAAAGATGAACTCGCACTTGGCTGGTTGAACGTTCAACCCTGATAAAGTACCAAAATGTCTGACTACTTCCAAAGCTGTAATGGCTTGATGCCCATGTGGAAAGAAAATAGTAGAATCACCCACGAAAGCTAAGAACTTGTGTTCATAGGCCCTCTTTAGACCTCCCTCTACTTGAATACCTTGAATCTCGGCGTTCTGAAAAATAGCTATACCTAGAGGTTTTACTGCAAGTATAAACAACAAAGGGGCAAGAGGACGCCCCTGTCTTATTCCCGACTTTACTTCCATTGCCCCTGATAAGGTGCCATTGACGACGAAACGTGCCGTCGTGCCATCATGCAAAGATTGCATCAGCGAAATAAATTCACTTCAAAACCCAAATTTTTCTAATGCCAGCATAAAAAATCTGTCAATTGTGTCATAAGCCTTCACAAAGTCCAGTAAGAGTATGCCTGGGCTGTCTTCTGGGAACCAATCTGTTAAAGACTGTGCCCCTTATAAATTATTCATCATAACCATGACTGCTCGGACGTCTACCATGCACAAATCCCTACTAGGAGACGCCAATCAGATTTCCCAAGAAACGTTGTAATCGAATCGCCAGAATTTTCGCAAAAATCTTATAGCTGGTTTGAAGAAAGATATGGGCCTATAGTCCATTGCGCTTGAAGAGTCGCGTTTCTTGCGCAATCGAATAATAATCGCCTCTTTAAAAGAAACCGGGGGTTTCCGTCCTTGCATAATCCCATTGTATACGTTGAGAAGGTCCTCCATAAGGTCATCTCCAAAATCTTTAAAGAAGTCGTTGTTTAGGCCATCCGACCCCCTGCTTTCCGTCTTTCTGGGTAGCCGTATAGCCCATGCTACTTCCCTGCTGTGATGGGGGCCATCAGTTGATCATTGTTTGGAGTCGTAACTTTCACCATGTGGTCAAAATTCACAAATTTGGCGAACTCTGAGTCTAAAAGGTCCTTTCGCACTGATCTGTGGCTACACCAGAGGACATTCTTCCATACAAAGGCGACTTTGTCTGGTATGCTTAAAATTTGTATGATACCTACCTGATTTTCCACACAAATACTCGAAACGCTTTGGTTTCTCTCACAGATGGCCGTCCTTCGAAATAACCAGCGTACATCATCCGCTGACCGTCGTAGTTTTTGTCCCCGTCTCTATCTGTTTTGTCGCATGAGTTCATTCTGATGGATCAGAACCAATTGAGATCTATCGATAGATGTTCCATAGAGACCTTGCCGTACCTTTTCGTCTCCGTCGCCGAGCTTTCCCTCTTTCTTACCGTCTGTATAGCTTTAATCCTCTGTGCATGTGAGCGTCCCGGGTTCCCGCCGATACTGTAGCCAGTACTCGATGCGACTCCTGTTCTTCCCGAATTACCTCTCGTAACTGATGTTCGCCCCAGCGTTTGATTGGGTAAGTGACTCGATTACTCCTTGTCCCTTCTGTAGTGGTCACTCTCGGTGGAAGTAAATATATCGCCACTTGTTCATGGTCCGGCGGCTGGACCGGGTGGGAGACAATCACGTCTTGTATCCACCCATAGTTTCCAGCTGTAATATAAAAACGATCCAGGCGACTTGCCGTCGCGCCTCGCCAGAACGTGCAATCTGATTCTATCTGTCGATTCTCCAAATCCCAGGAGGAACATTGTGCAGTTGTAGCATCAATTAAATTGCAGTCTTCGATGAGTCTCGACAATTCTGGACTTTCTAATCTCCACCTAGCGGCTGTTGTAGGCCTCCCTCGTCGGTCCAAAAGTGGCGATTCCACACAATTGAAGTCGCCGACTAATACCACCTTTTCCGATTCATTCAACTTCCAATTGAGTATACCTGTGGAAAAACAGCTCTGTTCGTAGCAAGATCAGCTGGTGCATAAATGTTTAGAATTCTCCAATCCCTAAACATCACTCCCATCACTCTTTTCGACCATAACTCTCGTTTCCAAGGTCACGTAAACTCCACCGCCTCCGGAAAAGTTAGAATTCCAACCCCCCAGTGCGAGTCGTCCCGACGCTCCAAAGAGACAGCCTTGTGGTAGTATGATTGTATCTTCACATTCGTTCCCATTATGCAGACAAAAGACTAGCTTTTTCAGCCAAAACAATGTGTTTCCTGCAGCAAAATGCTGACTGGCCTCTCCCCTTTTGGTAAATTTCGCCATGCCTAAAGCCATGCGTCTCTTGTGCCTATTGGGAAGCCTCGCACGTTCTGTGTAACATTTTTAACTTTCCCAGACAATCCGTTGTTTTCCGGCTGATTCGAACTCCATTCCTAAACATCTGCTGCCTTATCTTGACAGTACGCGTCCATGATGTTCGTAATTTCCTGGACCTCTTCTGAATCTCGTGCATTGCCCTTAATACAAGGCTAGCGGGTGCCATTGCGAACCCCCTTGTCCTCCAAGGTAGTCATTGCTCTCTTTCACCCCCTTTCCATGTCCTTCCACACTTTGGGACTTCAAAAAGCAATCAATCTTTTTCCATATCTTAGCGTCATCTTTGAGGAGTCTCCTAATCAAATTTTGTAACCCGGCGACTGTTGCATACTAAGTTATTCTTGTCGCCGTAATTTGACCCAGATTCCTTCCCCTGGGAGCAGGTCCTCCCCAATCAATGCTGCGATCTGCGCTCCATAAACGTGCGCACATATCGCTATCCGTACAAAAGAGTTCCTTCGATGTGGGTCACAAAGTTTCCAGAGAGGATCTCCACCATACTTATGTTTACGTAGTCGTCTCCATGCTTGGCCGCTATTTCTGAGAGCATCCTTCTGCGCCTCTTCTCCGACCATTGCTACCTGTTGTTCCCATTGAAGAAAATCCCCGGGTTTCAAACCTTCGTTCTTCCTCTGTTGCCCTTCAGCAATCAAAGCACCCAGCATCCTCGATGCCATGGTTTTGTAAGCTCTACCATGGTATCTTCATTGAGACGTTCCAAAATTTTGACGGGGTGACTGAATGTTTCCAATAGTTGTGCGATCGCCGTCCCATCTGTCTTGACAGCAAGAATCCAAGTGTTTGGTATGGCATCTACTGATGGATATCTTGATCCGTGCTTATTCTCCCACACCGAAGCCGTTGAATTCCACACTTGTACCCAGGTTTTGGCTGTATCTGAGGCTTCCTCCATCGTCACGTTTTAGTCTGTTGAAATAAACTCATCTATCAGCTCCCGTTTGACAGGGGCCGCCTCCTTGTCAGGCGTTGCGTTATCGGAATCGTATGTTTCCGTTATCGATCGTTTCTTCAGAAGACGCTTGGATTCCCCATTCTGGATGCGGTCATCGCCCTCATACTTACCTATGTCTGAGTCAAGGTTATAGTATGTCTCGTGGTGTAGGCGCCCAGGTGTCTTCGTATGCGAAATGTACTCTGAGGCCTGACTTGATCTGCTACCGTCCTCGAGCTACTCCCCCGGCCCTTCTTCTAACAATAAAATGTCATTCATGAATTTGAACCAATTCAACAAAACCTGTTCCTTAATATCGAAGGTATCTGCTAAAAAGGCATTTCTGCCGCGTCCGTCAAATCCACATGTAGAAGCCGCCTTTGGTCTTTCACCGACAGATACGATACCGTATCCACAATGAATTTGATCAATTCCCGTGCTATCGATCTTCGCATCCCCAGGAGACGATCGATCTGTGCGTGATATACATACCTCACTTCTCGATTTTCCATTGTCGCCCTGCGGTCTCCTTCCTCCTGTACTGTTAACGCAGTTATCGCCGCCCCGTCTGAGTAATTTTGACTTGAGTGAACGACTAATTCGTTCCTTCTGGTGCCTTGGGTCCCTTTCCCCGAAATTGGTACCGCTTCATCCATTTCAATGTCCTGTGACTTCGTCCCCTTCGGGTCCGTATTGGGGCTGGCCCTCCACCCATGTATATACGCATGATAGTGCTCTTGTTCATAGTGTAGCATGCGTGGTAACCTAGTGCTGTCTCCTTATGCTGCCTCCTTCCTCTCTCAAACCATCTGTACTCAGTGACTTAATATTTTAGAAAACTCCCCGCACGTGGCGTACTTTTTTTTACGCAAGTGAACTCTCGTTTCTGGAACGTAGTGAATAGCCCCTGTCTTGCCACTAGTGGGGTCCTTGCTTATCACGATGATTTCCCGTTGGAGTAGTGTCCCTATGCACGTAAGCGTATTGTTACTCCCCATGCCTTTTTACTTACCGTATCCATCAAACCCGAAGCGTAGTCCTCCAGGTATTCCTTAAAAGTTACTTGGGACTGTTTGACAAAAATTCGATCATACCCTCTTCCAAGACTTCGTAGTGTCTGCTTCCTGATACCTGCTGGACTTTTCTGCGCAAAATCCATTAATTCTCTCGCTGTGCACTCCTTTTTGAGCGATGTCGTCGCTTGTTCTAATAAAACCTGCCATTGAACCATGACTGAATTGTATAATGCTTGAATAATCCCGTTTTCTTGACAGTTTCCTGTAGCCGGAGTAAGGACGCTTTGTAGACCCATCGCGATTAATGCATCTGTTAACTCGAGATCTGAATCGAGCGGTGGCTGAAAACTCTCCCAAGGGAACGGGTCCACAATGCCCTCTCTCTTTTGAGCTGTCTCATGAATTTTCTCTAGTTGTCGTTTTGTCTGCGACTCGGCAATAAGTAGTTGAGGGTTTTCTCGTTGTCTGTCCGTTGGAGTCGGCGTAGTCTGTTTGGGCCCCGACGCAGTTACAGGTGGTTGTTTTGGATGTGCTTGTTTAGTTGCCGGTTCCTCCTCAGGTTCTTGCCGCTGCTCTTTATGCTCTTGCGACTCTTCTTTGGTTGTTACAGTGGCGCCCGTGGGTTGTTTATGTTCTGTCGTTTCTACTTTCTTTACTATACCCTTTTCCTTTTTTCTGTGACTTTTTCCGTATCCTGAATCAGATTCTTTTTCACACGTAAACCTATTGATGTATCTTCTGTGCTTTCTTGGTGCCCTTTAGTTGTTCTGTTGACTGTGGTCTATTCATTTGTCGTTTGTCCGTCTGCTCTATGACCCTCCTTACAATCCATTTCCGTCTTAGTCATTTCGCCGTCGTGATTGCCTAGGGCGATCCGATCACTCTTCTGTATTGCCCCGGGCTCTTCTTGACTGTTGTCCTGCTGACGTTTTTGGCTTTTCTTCTTTTCCCGTTTTTCGTCGTACGCCTAACAGTTTCCCCGCACTTCCTTTCTCAAGGCATCCATGCGCGTAAAAGTTGATTCTGGTACCTCGATTGATTCAACCTCCTCCACCGAAACGGGTATGCAGTGTTCTGTGACCAATTTTGACCCTCTTATTTGATGGTCCGGTTCAACGCACCGTAAGCAGTGTCTGCGCTCCCAGGACCGCGGATATTCCAACGTTAGCGTGGTTCCGCACCAGACAATTCTACTAACTTCTAACAACTCTTTGGGGCATCCCCCCGCCTCAGCCATAATACTCCAATCCAAAGATTTCGCAGATAGAAGGGACTCCTGGTCCAGCTCTTCGAAGAAGAATTCCACAGGGATGATTGATTTTAAAAACCATAAAACTTCATAATATCGATATTGCTGGTAATGTGTCGTACCGTAATGGCATAATCAGAATTGAAGCCGCCTCCATTGCCTGTTCCTGTGCCTTGTCGCTCCCAAACGGGTTTGTCCTTTGTCTCGTTGTCATGCACGTTTCGTTAGCAATGCACCATTTTGTGGTACGGCAACTGTACGTCGACAAAACGCTTTGCCGTTGCCCTTGTCAGAAAAGCGAAATTTAAACAGTGTTGAAATGGTGAGTATCGAATTGTCTTCACCTCCGCATAAGACTCCCATATTTTTTTACTTTCAAGCCCCCGTGCCGTTGCTGCCGTTGCAATGCTCTCTTGGATACCTTTTGAGCTCTGAAAAGCTTTCTTGATGCGCCCCTCCCGGGTAAGGTCCATTACTAGGCATCCCTCTACTTGTACTGTTATCGTGATGATGAGGCGGAGTTGATCGTCAGAAGTCATTACCTGACGAAGAAACTGAGGAAGCGTTCTTGCCAAGATCGTACCTTCTGCTAATCCTTGTACTATTTGTCATTCTTCCGCATTTCCTTCACGAAAGTTTTTACCTCTACGCCCTTGTCACTCCTTTCGACCAACATTTGTCAGAGCCTCTATCTGATTATTTGTGTACACGTTAGGGTTGAATTTAAAGTCATCTTGGGAAGTCCGTGGCGTTGGTTGTGTCTTCACATCTCCTGTCACCTTCGTTAGCCACCCCTGTAGCACCCCCTGGCCTTTAACGGCCACTTCCACCTGACACGTCCCTATTAATTTCGAAAGAGTCGTTTCAAACGATTGATGGGATTTTCTGGCTAGGAAACATGCGTCGAGAGCTTTCTGCTTCCAGACGAGCCAATTTAGCGGTGGGTAATAACAAGTAACTCGAACAGGCCAATGAGTCGTTCTTGTTCCGTACGTGAAAGAACCGGTTACTTTTCTGTTTGTTTAACATCCCCGACGGCCTTTTTCTTCGGCTGTTTATAGATGGCTTTGAACAGCTCCTGTGTTAGATCTAGCCACGTTTGAAGACGTGGCTTGCTCTGAGTGGCATCACCCAACACTTGCTTTAGCACCTCTGCTAGTTCCCCTGGTGTATTGTTCCGAGGGGTTATTTCTTCCTTTGTTTCCGGATGATTTTGTGGTTCTCCGGTCGTGCTGTCACCTGTTTCGTTTCCACTCCCCGAAGTTTCCTGTTCGTTCTGTACCTTCATAGTTCCTCCTGAAGTGATAATAGTGTTTACCTGTTCCGTACTTGCTTCCTCTCTCCTCTGCTTAAAGACTTCCTTTTCTGGCATCGGACAGTCAGACTCACTGCCTTCCCCAGTATCTCTCCACATTATGCTGAGAATCCGGTACAATGTTGTCTATCATATGATTTGACTCATTCGAGGAAGTATGTTGTGGCTTCCCCTCTTCCCTATCTTCTGTATCCGGAGGTTTCCGACCTCTGTTAGGGCCAGTGCCCAGGGGGCATAGCTTTTTGCTTACTTGCATCGGTACGCTTAGCAGGGTAGTCCAGATCCCCCCAACTTTTTGCGGTCAGGGGGGTCTAGGTGTTAAAATCGGGACGATATCGGTACGGATTTGTATTTCCAGGTATTTTTCGTTCACTCTCTGTATTTTTCGTTTTTTTTCCTGTAGATTTGGTACCGTGTCCTCCACACCCAACATGGCCATTACTCACTATTCTAGTTTTCTTTTTTTGACACGCACGTAATGGTTTGCATGCTCCGTACTCCGTATTCATTACACTGCTAATGTACATCCGAAACTGAAACAGACAAAATGTGTAGGCTGTTCTGCATGTACGGAAAGTACTTTATTGATATTTTTTACGTGGTAAGCCATCCATCCCTCTGCCTCAAGTCAAGATCGCAATTTTAAACTTGCTTTTTGTATTAGAAGAAAATGAATAAGCAAATTTGGCAACTAAATTATGCATCGAATGGTTTAAAGAGAGCTCTGGTTTTCCCGCAAAGTCGGTATCCATCTATACGTATAGTCGCGTTTTATGTCAGTCCGTACATTTACCGATTTAGGGAGATGATATCCGCACAACCCCTATACACTTAACGTGGCAATATTGACCTAACTTAGTTAATGTCAAAAAATGTAACTGACTTAAGCTGTCTATACGTAGACCTATGTTTTGCGAGTCTCTGAAATACGAAGAGTGTTCACCGACCTCCGCTTCTCCAGATGAGGAGGTGGCGCCCAGCCTGCCAGAAGTGGACGGCGATGAGGCCGCCGCCGAGGGCTACGAGAGGTCACCGTCCCGGACATTTTCTCACTGGATGAGAACGAGTCTACGGAGTCCTCCGAAGAATCTCCCCCGTCCTGGATTCACCGTCGGAAAGTCATGACGGCTTCCGAACTGGCTGCGGCTCAACCCTGGTCCAAGGTGCAATTGGAGGGCTTATGTATCGCAGACCTCACCGGCGCCTTCGTCGCTCGGGATTTGTCTCGTCCGCCGTGGTGGGTATTTCCGCCGGCGCCAAGGACGCCTAAAATTAGTGAATGGCGTCCTGACCTAGTTGCAATCAAACCGCTGGATGCGATCCTGTCTCTCAAGCCATGGACCGTACTGGCGACGGATATGCCAGGAATGGGCCTACCACATGTCGGCTGGTTCGCTGATCTCCGTGAAACCTGTAAGGGGTATCTCTCCCGGCACGGACAGGCCATCTGGGAGTCCACCCATCATCTCTTTATTTCTGCCAACGCCGAACGTAATTCTCCTGCTCTGGCCAGATACCGAGCCGACCGTAAGCAGCGTCGGAACCGGGCGGCTGAGGGATGGACAAAGGTTTGCACCCTCGTCGTCGACGGCATCCGGTTCGGTCACTGGGACTTGGACATTTTCCTCCACCCCACCATGCTGCACCTGGCTACCCGCTGGGTGGAGAAGAGCGGGCATCCGGCCGAAAGTGGGACTTGGTACCCAGGATTGGGTCACGCTACCACTCTCCAAGCCTCGCTTGCTGAAATCGAGCAGCAGGATCCATGGCGTAACCAGTATCGGCAGGACCCCAGCCGCCACCCTGGCCTCAGCGTGTCCCGACTCCGAAACAAGTTCTGCCGCACTCGCCAGGGATATTTTACGTTGCCAGTCTATTTTTGGTTCTTACTATTTCCACTTCTTCATCCATCCACGGCTATTTGCCTCGCTAATACATATTTCTTTCCGTTTTCCACATCGAAACCACTTTTCCATCCCTATAATCCGAAACACCCATCCAGCTTCACCATTCATGCTAACCCCATAAGTCTTCCATCCGGCGCCATGCCGACTCTAAGATTACTTCAACACCTGATTAGCCCATTCCTGGCAAGGCTAATTTCCATCCGCCGGTTGATTGGCTAATTAGTGTCGATTAATCCAGCCGTGCCTGCTGCCCGGCCGCCGGATGGCCTAATTTTCTGGCTCCGCCCCACCTTCTTCGTGGGTCTGCATGACCCCGGGGCGGTTCTGGCTCGTTCGTCTGCGATCGAATTCTCTCATCAAAGCTCCACAATTTAGGTCCGGCTCATCCACCCACGACCGTTCTTCGCAATTTTTCCACTGCACCAGAAACTCTCTATGGATCCGCCCAAACCTGGTTTTCCGTCCATTCCAAACATCCAAAATATCCTCTACTTCGTACTCATCCGGATCTAGTGGCTTGTCCCAGCTATCCTCTGGCAAAAGGGCTTCGTCAAAGTCCAACCGATCGCTCTCCACCGTCAGGTGCGCATTCGGGCGATCCGGGAAGTGTTTCACCAACTTCAACTTGGACACATGCACTATCGGGAAAACGTTGTAAACAGTGCCCGCCGTAACCAGCTTGACCGCATGTTCCCCGACCAGCTCCGCTACTCGGAAAGGGCCATGCCATATATGAGCTAGCTTCCGCGCATAGCCTTCCTTGACCCGATCCAGATACAACCATACCTGGTAACCCGGCCCTATACCGTGCTCTCTGGCTCGGTCGTTGTTCTGATTGGCGCGGTCCTGGATTGCCTGCCGGAGGCGTTCGTTTACCTGTTCCCGTGCCAGTGAATAATGACGTTGCACCCCCATCCTCCAGCGGCGAACGTCTCTGTCACGGCTTCTGATACACCTTATTGGGATGGCAGCTTCCAAGATGGATCGAGGGTCCCATCCATAAGCTAAGTAGAAAGGGGTGTCCCCCCCCTTACCCGATCGATCGTACGACGAGTTGATGGCGAAAACAAGTCTCTCCGCGTATTCGTCCCAGTCGTGCTGATCCGCCTCCACCACATACATCTTGAGGGCTCTGGTCAGAGTCTGGACCATCCTTTCGGCCTTCCCATTCGCTTGGGGGCGGTAAGCCATGGTTGCGCTCTTTTTTTGTCCCAGAATCTTGTTGAAGGCTCGGAATACGTCCGCCATGAATCCAGGCTCTCTATCATGCCGGATGACCTCGCTCGCTCCGAAACGTTTAAACACACACTCCTCGTAACTCTGGGCAACCTGCTGATCGGTACATGTGGAACTGGCCTTTGCTATGACCAGTCCGGTAAACAAATCCGTCCAGATCAGCAGCTCTGTGTACCCATTTCGAGATTTAGGTAAGGATGGGATATGGTCCATCGCAATGACTTGAAAAGGATAGGTGGCCTGTATATTCCCAGGCGACCGCCCTCTAATGGTCGGCCGGCCCTTCCCTGTTTCACAATCCGGACAACTTCCCACATAAGCTTGTACGCTGCGATAGAGGCCCCGCCAGTGGAAATGCGCCTTGATTTTATGATATGTCCGGCCGATGCCCTGATGTCCTCCTTCCAGACTCACGTGATAGTGATGGAGGATATCCGGTTGCAGGGTAGTAGGTACGACCAGCCGAGCGGATTTATCCCTCTCGATTTCGGGCTGATCAGCATCACGGTAGAAAAACAATAACCCGTTCTCATCCACTTCGTAGTCTGGGGCTAGCTTAAAGCATTCTTTAGCTTGTTCGGCGCTCAGTTTATCCACTTTCCCTTTCAGGTACGCCTTGAGATCCACTATCCACTCCTCTTCGTCCTGCGCTTGGAGAATCCGCTCTGCGCGTAACTGTTGCACTATCCCCTCGCTCATTGCTTCCGGAGATGGTGAGCCAGCGGCTGAAGAACGGCGCTTTTGCGACCGGGTGACGGCGTTCACACGGGTTACCTCCTCCATGTTGGCCGGATGGCTAAGTTCAGGCAGCCGATTGATCTCTGCCAGATCCGATAACAAACCTGGATCGGAAACCGTGACACCGACTTGGTCACGCATGGCCAGCGTAGCCAAGTGATCTGCACTCTTATTCCAGTCCCGTTTGACATGTAACAATTCATGTTCTGGCCATTTCCGCAGGGCGGACATAACCCGATCGTTCAAAAGTCTTAGCCGGGGAGCCTTGCAGTCTATTTCTCCCGTGATTTGCCGGATCACCAGATTGGAATCACCGCATATGATGATCCGCCCCTGCGTCGGGCCAGTCAGCAGATCTAGACAAAGTAACAGTCCTCGGTACTCTGCTTCGTTCACTGTTATATAGCGACCACTTTCCGCTCGGGCAACTTCCATAAGATAGCACTATAGGCACCTACTCCCTTTTTTACACTTGCCGACCCGTCAAAACTCAGAACCATTAGTTCTTCCGTGGGTCCCACTGTTGGCGGTGGTAATATGATGGATTGTCGCGGCTGTTTCCGAGGCGCTATGGCTATCAGCGCTTCTTCCACTTCTGCCCTTGGGGTAATGCTGGCCGCTAACGTGCCCAGTATCTCCTCTTCTCCTTTAGTACACTTGATTACTTCGAGAGACCACTGAGACAGCAAGGCAGACCATCTACCCAGCCGACCGTCAATTCCAATTGCCGTCAGAAGCCATGACAGGGTCGATCGTCTAGGTAGTACCTTAATAGGTCGAGACACCAGCATAGTATAGCACACATCCAGGATCCGTAATAACCACAAAATTTCTTTATCCACTAGCCCATAGTTAACTTCATTAGCCTTCAGAGTCCGGCTGGTGAACGTCACAGGACAATACACTCCGTCATGATCCTGCACAAGGGCAGCTGAGATAGCCCACTTGTTAGCATAGATGATGACCACAGGAACCTTATTAACATCGAAATGCTTCAGGACTGGTGTGGTCGCCATCTTTGCTTTCAACATGCCAAAGGCTACCATCGCCCGGGTCATGTGATCATCCGGACCAACCGCCCAGGAATTAGGCGGCCGGCTGCCTGTCTGGGTAGACCAGGGCGGCATCTCATTGGCCGAAATAGTTGGCAAGGGCGGCATCTCATTAGCCGAAATAGTTGACCCGGGCGTCATCTCATTGGTGGAGATAGTTGACTCGGGCGGCATATCATTGGCTGATATTGCTGGCTCGGTTCGCACTTCCTTTTGCCTATCCTGCTCTCTCAGCTTGTGGTAATCCACCTCCCGTAATTTATACAAAACCGCACCATAGACTGCAAAATTCTCAGCGTAATGACTGTAGTAATTCAGGCTGCCCAAAAAAGATTGCATGGCCTTTAGAGACCGCGGGAAAGGCAGATTACTCAAGGACTCCAAATCCTTCGGATTAGCTTCCAATCCGGCAATCGAAACCTGATGACCCAAATAGGTCACCTTAGTTTTTCCCCAGAAACTCTTCACCACACTAATCGAAAGATTCCACTTTTCACACGTAATCATCAACTTTTCCACTTTGTCACATAGTAAGTCCCAAGTAATCGCCGTCACGAGAATGTCATCAATGTAGGACCGCCGCCCCAAAACCGAAGGTTTTGGGTCGAGGTCCGGGTCACCTTCGGCGAACACTTCACCGACCAGAGCAGGATCTTGGTCTGCCTTGATCTTGAAGTGTCCATACAACGCGTTATCTACTAGCCGTTGGTAAATCTGCGGGGCATTCTTTAGGCCGAACGGCATCCGGTTCCACTCGAACAACCCGAAGGGCATCACAAACGCAGAGATTTCCCGTGCACGATCGGTCATAGAGACCACCCAGAATCCACTGGCCATGTCCAATGAGCAATACCACAAAACTTTATCCAAATCCTCCAGCAAGTCGTTTATCAACGGCATCGGGTAAACCATTAGCTTAGTCAGCCGGTTCACCAGCCGGTAGTCGATACACAGCCTTATATCCACCCCATTCTTCTTAATAATGATTACAATGGGCGAAGCCCATGGCGAGGTGGACGACTGAATTATCTTGGTGGCCAGCAATCCCTTGATAAGCTCCGACAGCTTTTCCCGATACTGTAGGGCGACTCTCCGGCACCTTTGCGCCACCGGCTTGGCGTTTCCCTCATCAATGTCGCATACCACCCCATGGGCGGCCGGAGGCAGTGCATTTCCAGGGCCAATCAGCAGATGTTTCCTTTTCCATATGATGTCCTTCAGCCTGCTGATCTCTTCCGGGGTGTTCACGTCTGGGTCTCCAACTTGTAGATCATCAATAGTGACTGCTGGTGGGCAGGGGGTCACCTCAGGTAACACCGCCATCTGATCCTCCATACCTTCGACGTATAGCTCGCCCCCTTCATGGATGCAGACCTAGTCAGCTTCGGCTAATTCCGGATCCGGGTCAGCCGGAAGCGTTGATCCGCCTCCGGCTATTTCCGAATTCTGATCGGCCGGATCGGTCGATCTGCCTCCGGCTATTTCCGAATTTTGGTCGGCCGGATCGGTCGATCCGGTATCATCTTGTTTATCAACCCGTCCGGCATCGGAGGTGACCGCACATGTGACTCTGCCTTGTCTTTTCTCTTGATCCTGTCGTTCGTCCGTCTTCGGCGGAGTGGACAAAACCGGTTCAGCGATCGGGGCAAGATCTCGGCCAATACGTTCAGCCGGATCCGGCTATGGCCGGCTCCGCGTCAATATCCTAGAAGGGTTCCGGTACTCTGG
>MIQA02008139.1:7792-28019 GCA_001887855.2 Sclerospora graminicola | reverse complement strand
GTTAAAACGTCCTCAGTGTTTGAGGCCACCTCCATCTTGTTTTTTTCAATGAGTTTCGCCAGGACATTCTCGAATGATTGCTTAGTCCGAACAAAAATCTTGCATGCTTCTTAGACCTTAATTTTCCAAATTGTCCAATCTTTATTTTGTTGAACGACAATCAACTCGAACAAATCTATCAACCTTTCCTGCTCTTTCATTGTGATTTCCGGTAATTTCGTGTCCGCATATCTCCTCTCATCCGTTTCCTTTCGTATTTGGCTGAAAACTAACTCGAACAGCAGTTGCATGAGATCGTGCCATGCTTGCAGCCTCGGTCTCTTTTGTGATGCATCAATAAGCGCTTGCGCCAGGACATCTGACAATGCATCAGGTGTTATAACTCGATTTTCAGCTTCATCTATTCTTTGTTTTCCACCATAACTGTGTCCTCTTGACTCTCTTCTTTCTTTTGATGAGTACTTCTGGTGTCGTCGTGCTCCGAAGTGGTCCCTTCTGGGACATCTTCTGTGACACCGTTAGGTACATGTTGGGGTACTTCATCCCCGATCTCCTCCATCCGCCCTTCTGCCCCTCCACTTTGTTGTGATTCGAACACTATTTCATCAATCTGGTCTGATGTCTGCCTCTCCACCCTGACATCGTTATGTTGGCTCAATGTTACTTGAGCCTGTACCTGCGTTTCCCCGGGTGTTCCCCCGGGGTCTGGCATTTCCAACTGCTTCTCTTCGATCTTCTTCTTCTTGGTTGTCAAGATCCTACCTCAACCGACGCCGGGTTGGGTGGGCTTTGCAGCAAAATCAGTACTGTATTAATACCATTGTAAGCAGTGATATTCAATTACCGGTACTGTATACTTGAAGTATCTCCTGCTACTGTACTAATACCGGTATACATGTATATTTCACTTCTTCAAGCATCGCCTAGCGAAAAGGTGCGATGGAAAGCAAGATAATCCCATCCCATTGTGGGAACGTTTTGGTCCGCCAATCAGTCTATACAATACTGACTCAAACAAACTCTTATATATTAATAATGCTCGTACATTTTAGTAATGCTTTCAAGGAACGCTGTCTCACAACCTACTGACTCTTGTTGTAATTTAGCACTCGATTCCATTAAGAATGTCGTCGAGCAGTAGTCCTTCAAGACGCTTAGCCATGTCCATCCTGTCCTTTTCAAGTATACTACGCAACATGTGATGGAAGTTTTGAGTCGCCACCTTGTTGTTTGGAGCCGTAGTCGTCCTAAGCATTGGCACTTGTCGCACACAGACTTCAATCATAACATCGTTCGGAGTCGGACGAATGGATAGCCAAGCGGTTTCTTCAGACTGTAGTCCATCAAATGCCCCTTTACCATGTGAAATTATTTTCCAGACGAGAACACAGCGACTTCCCTTGATATAAATGCGCGAAATGAATTGCTGTGCTAATATACCACCAAACGATGACTGGAAGATCCGAGTTTTCATGACAAGATCGGCCTCAGGCGTTCTCTTGGAGCCTTCATAGTTGCCTTCATAAATTGCTGTCCTTAACGCTGCCACTGTTTGTTTAAAGCTATAAGGGAGCGACATCTTGGAAACATGCTGGAAATATGTCATGTTGTCACCGACACTTTCTTGTCTATGCGTCGTGTTGATTGTCGTTTCCGGCAAAACGGTGATGCCACAGCTACTCATGACTGCATCCACTTGAGCATACGAGTCGTCTAATTGGTTCAAATAGGTCGAATAGAGTACATTAGGTGGTACACAAGGCTTTGGGGTGCTGCGATAACAAGCAACTTTTCCAAGACCACCACTTTCGTAGTCGTCAGGAAAGCCATGGAGTCGCTTTTTCATCACCAACGACAGTCGTTGAATGTACGCAGCTTGCTGGTTCACGGCAGCAATAAGTCGCTGTTGCTCGGCTTCGGCTTCGGTGCGTTTGGTGCGTTCTTCTACGATCCAGTGCGACGGAGCCCGAACCCAGTCAGCGAGTCGAAAGCGGTCCTTCTTTCGTAACTCCTTCAACTCGTTCGTGAGCTCATCAACTTGACGCTGCAGGTCATCGCGACTGTCTTTCAGTCGCTGTCGATATCGGCGTTGTCGCGTCTTTTCCCGCTCCCGTTTGTGTAAACGTTTGTCCATTTTCCTAGTGTCACTGCTGCCACTCGCTGAGCATGGCGAACCGGCGTTTTGGCTTCGGGGAGACAGCAACAGCTCGCTGTTGCTGTCTCTACCAAAGACGTCCATTGAGGATGATGGTCTTGGGGAATTGAACGCAAGCATACTGTCCTTGTTATTATTGTCTAGGGCTTTGTTGAGCATTCTCAAGTCCGCCATTTCTTGTGGAGTTATACAGTACCGGTACTTGTGATGTTATTAATAAGTGTGAACATTGTCGATTGTATCTTGCCAGCTGACTTCACATCCTTACTGGTGCTCATACAACAGGACGTACATGTGGGTATTGTTCGCCAATCTATTAATACCGGTACCGAAAGTAAAACCGATGCATCCGACACCTCTTATCTGCCAATTGGAGAAGAGATTGCATAAAAACGCGGGGGTTACACGAGATCCGGTGGACATGTGTGGACCTTTACCCACTAAAGTTAGAGTTACTTCGAAGTACTTACTGATTGAGTCTGAGTCTCCACTACGCTATCTATCCTGGTAAGTTTTAAGTGTTTGGAATGCGCGATATGAAGGGAATACGACTAGTACATGCAAAGTTATATGTACATGTACATGAATGGAATGGCAGTGATTCCTACTACAGAACGACGTTTGACTTTTCATTAGGGAACTGGGAGGTCCGTCCCGTCAAAAAGTACCTCTCTAATGTGAAGTACATTCAACAGAAAATATAGGTGCGCTTACCAAATTGGTGACATCGTCAGGTCATCCCTGAGGTACTTGGTGGATCTTCCGGATTTATATTTATTGCGAGAATGGTATCGGGCCCACCACTAGCGAGTCGAATTGACCGATTTTATGTATTCCTACGGATTACCAGATGGGTGGAATGGCTCCAAGTCAAGGTCCCTCCGGTCCACTCCGACTGCAATTGTAACCCAATCTTACGAGGTTACGAGACGTATATATGAATTTGCGTTAAGATTTGATTTAGTCCATTACCTATTTTTGGTCTCTTGACACGTGTGGAAGACAGTACAGGGTTTTGTACCCCCTAAACAATGCGGTAGCAACTTCCGCTACATCCAGTTGAGAGACAGACTCAGTCACCTATCCCTAAACCAAAAACCCTTACTGCTCGCCGGAAAGACCCTAAGCCCGCTACGGCTTGGAAGCAAAGCCTCCGCTTGCATTATGGGCAATGTTGGGTCCTGGGTTTACATCCGCGTGCTACGCACACGGCATGAAAACCACAGGCAAAAACTTAGGTTGTGTGCTCTTCCTGTGTGGTTGTCTCGTTTCTGTGTGTTTTCACGGTTTATGTGAATTTCCACTGTTTATGTGTGTTTGTCATGTTTTTTGTGCCCTTAACTGGATGTAGCGGAAGATGGTTCGAAACAATACAGTGTGCCAGTCAATAGATAACAAACACAGTTACCGTATATTTGGCACTGACAACGTGATTTTTATGGAATTGTATACAAACTAAGCGTGTATTTACGATTATGTACTGTTATCGACGAAATTAGTAATTGCGCGATCTCCACAGCAATTCCCGCCAAAAGTTGGAGTGGGCGGGTCATTTGTAGACTCCGGCCTCAACATTTCACAATCGACAGCATCCGAGCAACCATTCTATCCATGTCAAGCTCCCATGATCGCCACATGATCAGCACTGCTGTGGCGCTACGCAGATGGAGGACGATGGCCTCCGGCGTCTGGAACGCCTCCGTGAGATTGATGAGGCTGTTGACGACACGTATCTGCGTCATGTGTCTGAGGAAGTTGACTCTGACAGCCCCGTGTACGATCGCTTTCTAACGGAGCAGGGGTCTGATGGGATATTGGTCATGACCAACTTTTCACACGCCGAGTTCGAGACGTTATTCACGCTCCTCGAGTCGGCAATCGTGGCATACTGGAGCGTCGGACGTGGACGACGGTACGAGGTTGCCCCGCGCGATGCGCTTTTCATGGCGTTGAACGTCTTGAAGCGCTACTCGCACTGGGATATGCACGCCAAAGTCTTCGGGCTGAAGACTTCCTCGTTCGAGAACATGGTGCTCAAGGTGCTCATGCTGATCGAGGCCCCGCTCAGGGAGCACTTTATCAAGCCGCTGTCAATGACCAGGCAGCGCCAGCGCGGTCAGGTGTTCAGGAATTACCCGTACGCTCTGTACGCGACCGACGTCAAATTTCAAGAAGCCTACAAACCAAGTGGAAGATTTATTGAGGCCAAGCGTTACTACTCCGGCAAACACCACCTATACGGGCTGAAACTGGAGATGTGTGTTGCGTTGCCCGGAATGTGCGTGTCGCTGTCAAAACATCATCCCGGCGCGGTGCATGACAAGTCAATCATGATGGAGCGTCGTGATCTTCATGAACGGATGTTAAAGAAGAACGTCACGACCGGCGAGCTTGTGATTGAAGACAACGGTGAAGGCCACCAGGATTTCGGTGGCAGCTGGGCGGTTCTCGTCGACATGGGCTACCAAGGCGCGGGAGAATTCCTACGAACGATCCAGCCGAAGCGCAAACCGAGAAACGATGCACTTACCAATGATGACCTTCAGCGAAATGCACGAGTGTCGTCGGACAGGATCATTGTCGAGAACTACTTCGGTCGACTCTCGAAGCTCTGGGCGGTGATGTCGGACACGTTCCGCTGGGACCACGAGAAATACGACATGATCGCGACGATCACGTGTGCACTTACCAACTTCCATACGTCGTTGATGCCGCTCACTAGCCAAGACGCTGACTACTACGACTTGGTGCTGAAGTCGTATGTCAAGCGTGGACAGCTTGCCAAGGAACGACGCGCTAGGACTCAAGCTGCCTATCGCCGACGCCGCGCAACCCGCATCAACCAGGAGCTGCGCGAGTATGCATCGCAGCAGTCCCAACAGTCCCCACTGTCGTCGACGAGCCGTTCGCTGCGATTCGCGCCATATTGACGCTGACGCGTGTTTACTTGATAAGGACCCCATAAGCGCCACCATGGAAGGCTCCAGATACAAAACTTGATTCTTTAGCAAGATTTGATGAGTAGAGACCGTCATTTTGGCCTCGGCTAGCGCAGATTGGAACGAAGTTTCATCCACCTGTGGGTCAAAACAGGCAACCCAACGTCGCAATAGCATCTCGAGCTTTTGACTCAAAATCTTGCTGATCAGACCATTTAAATTTTTCACAAACACGTGCAAGTTTGCATATCCGGCTAAGCTCAACTCGTCAACATGGGCTTGCACTTTTACTAACGCGGCTCGGACTTCTTCAGTCTCAAAGTCTCCACTCGTCTTGATGTTTTCTAAGAGATTATCAATGTCACTAGTTTTATGCAACAACTCATCCACCTTGTCGTGCAACCGTTCGACGTTTTCTGCCAGATCCAGGACGTAGTCACCTAATCCGTCAGCGTCTCATCGCATTTCATTACCTTTCGAGAAAGTTTTTCCAATCGTAGCACGGACTTCACGAACATAAGCTGCTGTTAAAGCTTCAAAAATGGGCTGAATGCGACGGCACGAACTTATGTACGTTTTGAGGCTGGCGTCCAAGGACATTGCAAAGGGGTACTTAGACTTGGCATCTTCTGCAATCATTCTTAGCGTAAAAGGCACTCGGTGGCCCCTCAAACCTCCGTACTTCCTTGAACAACGTCACCATCTGCTGGTTGAACGCAACCATCAACTTTTTCTTTTCACCTTGCGGTGTTTTCTCCGTGACAATGTTCAAGATGATATTTTTCGTGGCAAAAATCGGCATCGACGCTAGATCGTTTACCCACTGATCAAAGATAAGCTGTGGATTAAGCTTTGCAATAAAAGCTTCGGCCGCGGTTTTAAGCGCCTTGCCTTCCACATGTTGTTCCCAGCCAACACCGAGGACACTTTCAACACGGGCAAGTAAAATCTTTAGCTTACGCTCGATTTGCTTTGCCCACATTACAGCGCCAGCAATAGGCGGAATATCACGCAGTTTGCTCGTGCGAGATGCCTCCGAGTACGCATAGTGAGCACGAAATTTAGCCTGGAGGTTGCCCACATCTTCCTTAACATTTTCAAATAGCTGTATTTGGAATTGCTGCACTGCACTTCGAATACGGGGACGGAAAAAGAGCGCATTGTACTTTGAAAACACACGAAACATCTCGTCAGCGTTGGACGTAGCGCTTAGCCGGCTGGTTAAGCTGCTGATAATACGACCTTCCACACGATCAATACATAGATCATATGCCTTGCACAAGTTTTTCCACGCAGTCATGCCTTCATTCGAAAACATCAAGAGGATCGAGCGCATTTCAATTGGCTGTAGGCCTAATTAATTTCAGTGAGCGCGTTATTCGTGCTATCACTTTTGCGTGGACCGTCCAGTCGATTAGCATCAGAGCTACCTATCACCCTCTGAATCACATCACGCAGTTTTTCACGCTGCTCTCGAAACTCGTACAATTCCAGCAATCGTTCTTCAAGCGCGACGTGTTCCATCTGTAATTCAGAGAGTAATGGGAGCTTGTCCGTGTTAATCGATCCCTCTCGACGCTTGAATAGTTCCTTTGTTAGATCATAAATTGCGGCAACTTGGCGATGCCAGTTCGATCAGAGTTCTTTACAGGAAGCAATGAGTTGCTCAAACTGGTTAAAGGGGACCTGAATGAGGCTGTAAGCGCGTAACAAACTGACAAGCTGCTGCGTCATGTCACTCGACATTGCCTCTACTAGATGCAGTAGCCGCAACAGGTCGTACGAATCAGCCACGCGTATTTTTTTCAAGTGAGTAAACACTAAAGTTACCCCATGGTTCAGCTGGTTGATATCCGTCGCGGATAGAATAGAGTTCATTGGAAAGTCTTTCATGAGCGTCATTACGCTAGAGACATGCTGAAGGGCAGCACCAAGGCCATGATTAGCACTAAATGTGATAGTGGCTAGGTATCTCTTTGCTCGCTGAAGCACTGCAAGCGTTATTTCGACTTCTGGGGATTCGAGTTTCTGAGTTTCTCCTGCACAGCAAGCAGAGTGCGATTCAAATCGCACCAGAAATTAATCTCTTGCATTGTGGTTCCTGGGAGCGGTTCATTAATCAAACGCGTAACTTTTTGTATTTCCTTGATCCATTTGCTTTGACAAAGACAACATCTTCCACTTTTTCGCGCCTGAACCAAATCTTTGAAAAGTTACTCTAGCAGAACGAATGGCTCGAGATTCAGGACAACTGAATATAGCTAGCATGGCAGACCAGACATTTTGCATCCAGCCAATTCAGCCATACAAATCGGATAGGCACATGTTACCAACAGTTACTCACAATATGCGGACTTATTCTATCACCACACATTTGTCCAGTCTTCTGCCGGATTTGTAAGTCTTCCGTTAGGTAACGAATCAAAGTGTCCTGTGTAAGCATAACTGTTTTTGTTATCTAATATGTAGTGAGATACCGTTTTCATCAGCTCATAAACGACCACCCACTCTCCAGCTCTTTCACCGACATATTATCTGGTATTGGTATCGCCTGCACTTCATCGTTGCTGCTACATACGTATCATCGCGTAAATGGTACTGACACTTTTTTACGTTAACAAGCGACGCATGCTATGGATATCGCACCGCGATTTAGCTTTTTTCATCTAGGCTCGTCATCGATCTTTGGGTCTCTTGTTTGCATTACTTCTTTGAAAAACAACAATTTTAAAGGAGTGCACTTGAAAGCTGAAGCGTTATTTGTGCAAGCTGTTTATGGTGCTGGCGTACCAGAATTTGCTATGTGAAGACCGTACTTACACAGAATCATTTCTATAGTACCAGAATTTGCTATGTGCTATACAATGTCATGTCAAATGTTACCAGTAGCAATATTTTCGTTAGCGGAGGTTCTTACTTTGGAATTAATCGAGATTATTTAAGGGAGCGTTTGGACACAATTCTAATATTGCGATATTCCAGATATCGCAATATTTCCACAAGAATTGGACACACTGCATAATATTACAATATCGAATATCGCGAATCGCGATATTTGTATGGGAGCTGATTATACTGCTCCCATCCATATTTCACAAACTCAAAAGCCGTGAGGTTTGACGCCTCAAACTCCCTATGGACCCACGCGACCTCCTTTACCGTGTCACCGTCGCTGTTGTCGCAGAATACGCGAGCAAGTACCTCGACAAAACCACTTGCTGTACGTCCGCTCTCTCTGGCGCTGTCTGGGTAGAAGAGCTTGTCACTGACCACCAAACTCGCATGCTTGAGCAAGAACGCATAGAACTCGACAAGCCCGCTCTCTCTGGCACTGCCTGGGTAGAAGAGCTGTTCACTTGTAGGTTTCTCCATGAAAAAAATCCACAATGTAGCGTAGGCGAGATCAATGTAGCCAAGAGCGCGTGCAATCTTCCCAATGTCCTTAAGTCGAAGTAGCCCAAACAAACAGGGACGTAGTGAATATGATGTATATCAAAAAGTGATTAGTTTCCTTGGTCGCTAATCTATGCATGCGAAGTGTCTCCGCTGGTTTCAATCTCCTATGGGACCTTACTGTAACTTCTTGGCGCTAATATTATAAATGGTCTAAAATATATAGGAAGAATAGTAAAAATAGGTACTGACCTAAATTTGCTTTCACCAATATCGGAAATTACCGAAAACATTTTGTACTTTTTCAAAGTCAACTTGTTTTGGTGATATTTCAATACTCCTTCTGGAAAGTCAATTTTCGACGTAGCTATTTCAACCCGATGGCTAGGCGTAATTCTTGTAGCCTTGGATATGGTACTGCTTTAGTCATCAAATCTGCTACCATATCTTTCGTCCCGATGTAGCTTGTTTGTATTTCGTTTGTCTTGACTTTCGAAGAAATAAATTTTAATCTCACGTCCACGTGTTTGATCTTCGAACTGCCTTCCTTGCTCTCGATTACCTTTATCGCCGCTTGATTATCCATTCGTTAATTCATGGTTTTTTTCACGTTCACTCCAATCTCTTGCAATAGTTCTCGGTAGCCCAGCATTTCGACCTGCATTTTTGATGCCGCGTAGAATTCTGCTTCCATTGTCGACAACGAAATGCCACCCTGTTTCTTACACATCCAGCTCACAACAATTTCATCTAACTTGATTACTCCTCCTGTGGTCGATTTTCGATCATCCTTTGCACCTGCGAAATCTGCGTCGCTAAAACCTTCAACCTTGATTTCTTCATCATTGCTTTCGCCAATCATATGCAGCTTCAGAGCCTTAGTACATTTAAGATACTTCACAATGCGCTTGGCTAAATTCCAGTCGATTAATCTTGGGGCATGCGTTCGCCGAGTTGCCTTGTGAACAGCGAATGCAATGTCTGGTCTTGTACAACGCGTTATCCACAGCAAACTGCCGACACCTGTCCGAGGTTCTTTATTTCCAACATTTTCATATCTTGAAAGAAATTTTCCACGAGAGTCGCATGCGTCCCAGTAACTAGAAGGTCATCCACATAGACCCCGACAATTGTAATCCCTTCTTGGTTGTTTGTTACATACAAACACATGTCGGTAATACATTGTTTGAAACCAAGCGCCAATAATTTTTCTTGTAGCAACTTGTTCCACAGCCGACCCGCTTGTTTAAGACCGTATAGCATTTTGTTCAGCTTTAATACTCGTGAGTTGTGTTTGTTTGAAGTTTCTTCATTTATCTCCATGCCCTTTGGTACGATAAGAAAAATTTCATGCTCATCCTCACTCGCTTTTACATAAGCATTCGGGATGTCGCCGTGCTTAGCAGGGAACTTCCACTAAACAGCCAAAGCTAAAAAAATCTTCACCGTGCTCATTTCGATCACTGCTGCGAATGTGAGCGTGTAGTCGACGCCGAACCTCTGTTCATTTCCGCACGCTACAAGTCTGGCTTTGTACCTTTCGATTTGTCCGTTTTTATCCATTTTAGTCTTGAAAACCCATTTCGTATGCAGTGGCTTGCAGTCTTTTGGCATATCCACAATTTTCCATACGTCATTCCTTTCGAGAGCTTCAATTTCTTCTTGGATGGCTATCTTCCATTTTTCACGATTAGAACTCTTCATTGCTTGGGAAAAATTTCTTGGGTCGACTTCAGTAATCAGGTTGACAGTGCCTTGATTTTCTGTCGATCCTTCTTCGACTTCGTCACGTCCTTCTTCGTTCGTCACTTGATCTTGCCTTTTTGCGTACGATCTAGTTCCGTGTCTTTCGCGTGCCCACGTTTTTGGTTTTCTTTTTTCTTTTGGCTTAGGTCTTTCAGTCGCTGCGCGTTGTACCGCGACTCCTTCTAATTCTTGAACTTCGTGTAGATTCCCCTTGACCTGCTCGTTCTGGGCTTGATCCAGCGTTTAAATATTCTTTATGTGTTGTGTGACCACAACCTTGCGTTCCGACTTCAATAGAACCTTGAATCCTTTTGTTTCTTCGATTTTTCCTACAATAATTCCTTCTTGAGCTCTGTGTGCGAGCGAATTTTTTCCAGGGTTGCGATACACCGTGCAAGGTGATCCAAAATCCACAATATCCCCGAGATTTGGCACCTTTCCCGTGAGTACTTCGATAGGAGACGCCCTTTTTCCATTTGCATTTGTTGGGCTACTGTTAATTATGTAGGCTGCGTATTGTACGGCGTCGCCCCAGAAAGCCAAACTTAATCCATAAGAAAAAATCATGCACCGAGCCATGTTCATAATAGTCCGGTGCATCCTCTCAGCTTTTCCATTGCTTGATTGATTTCCGGCTTCACTTATCTGTCTTGAAATACCAGTACTCTTGCAAAAACCATCCAGGTTTTTATATTCTGCACCTCCGTCGGTCCTCAAGACGTGTATCTTGCAATTATATTGCCGTTCAAAGTGCGCCATGAAATGTTCTTTTTTTTTGCTGCGACGTCTTAAGTTTTAGCCAAAAATACTCTCACCTAATTGGACTTGATGTCGACAAAGTTTACCATATACCGATTTCCAAATCGGTCTTTGGGCGTAATTGGCCCTTTCAGATCCGAGCATATGACTCCACCAATCCTATCCGTATGCGCATTGGTTCCACTGTCCTTTTTCGATCGAGAGTTCTTGGTTTGCTTGCCTTGAGCGCAAGTTAAGCAGTTTAAACGTCTTGAGTCGGTCAACTCAATGCCACTCTTTGGGTCTTTTGCAATTCTTTCAATCTCATCGTAATTCAAATGCCCTAGGCGCGAATAAAAGTGCATAAGGGTTCCTCTCTGAATATACGAACCCGTGTCGTACTCTTTTTCGCTTGATTCGAGCACCGAAAACCCTGTACTTTCAACCTTCTTCCGTGGTAGGTCTACCTTCACATCAACCGAAAGGACTTTGTTAATCCTTTCAATATCGAACATGGTCTTGTTTGATGATCTGTGTATCATCATTCTTTTTCCGCGTCTGTAGGCCATTTCACATCCCTTTTCCTTCAAAGGACCATAAGAAATAATGTTTCTTGCGAGATTTTCAACGTAATATACTTCTTCCAATCCGGGTATTGTTCGTAACTTCACCCGTCTTTACTTTTATCTGTATCCATCCCTTTTTGGATACGTTCAAAGTCTTTCCGTTTGCTTGAAAACATGCTCCACTTACGTCCTTTGCGTTTTGTAAGAAACTTGAGTCGTTCACAAGATGCATACTTGCACCAGAGTCCAAAATCCACTTGCTCTTGTTCAGGTTCTTGCAGTCACTTGATATAGTCAGGGTGAAATCAACTTCTTTCGTAACGTTCCCCTTGTTTCGACACTTTTCTTTAGTGTGTCCGAATTTGCCACAGTTTCCACATATTTTCGCCTTTGGTTTGTTCTCGACGTAGTTTACTGTCTCGTTTCCCACGTGCTTCTGACTTTTGCCGTCGTTTTCGACTGCAGCGGCAAACTGGCACAATTCTTCAGCTTGCCTTAGGAAATCCGTCCTCGTGTGATTGTATTTAGACATGAGGATCATCTTAAGTTCAGGTGATGCATAATGGACTACATTTTCCAGCACCAAACCTTCACTTCCTCCAACAGCTTCCGAAATCGCTATTAGGTAAAGGTAGTGTTCGTTCCAACTCCTTCTAGGGTGTTTCTTGCTTGTAAATAACTTTACCGATTGGGCCGGCGTAATAGTCGTGTGAAAGGCGTTCAACATCTTGTTCATTATGTGCACCAAAGTTGGGTGTTCCTTCCACCAGAAATCAACTTGCCGATTGTAGTAATTTTCGGCGGTTCCTGCCAGGTAGTGCCCCAAAAGATCAAGCTTGATCTCTTTGCTCCACACGTATCCACATACGGATTCAGCAATCGAAACCTGGCGTATAAACCTTGTTCCCCATTCTTTAAAACCTGCGCCGAGCCCACGATATACTTCTTTTCCATCGAAACTCCTAATAGATAGCTTGCAATCCTTGGCCGATGGGGTCTTGAACATTTGTGGTGGCGCTTGATTGAAATTTTGCATTGGCGGCGCCCTCATATCCGGCGGACTAAATGCTTGTCCTGGTCCTGGGTTGTAATTTTGCGCCGCCGGTCGTCCTTCATAAACATTCCGATAGTTGTCCTCGTATAAAAACGGCTACTTTTCCGGAGTGCTGTCGAAAGATGCCATGCGCATCTTGGTTCCGAGCCTCATCGAGTTATTAAATCCATAATCTTCAATATTCACGTTCGTTGACTCTAACTTGTCTAATCGGTCCGTGATTTTTTGCAGCATTTCTAGGAGCTTGGCTCCTTCTGCTCCAAAACCTGCTTGAGTGGCCTCCTCAGGCTTGATTTCATCAACCTTTTCGCCCCCATTTGGGCTCATAACCTGTTCACTTGTAGGTTTCTCCATGAAAAAACTCCACAAAGTAGCGTAGGCGAGATAGTCGTAATAATAATGCAAAATTTCACTGCAAACTCGAAGTTGAAGTTGTCTTGAACGTATCCAATGTAGCCAAGAGCGCGTGCAATCTTCCCAGTGTCCTTAAGTCGGAGTAGCCCAAGGCAAACAGAAACAGGGACGTAGTTAATATAATGTATATTAAAAAGTGATTAGTTTCCTTGGTCGCTAATCTATGCATGCGAAGTGTCTCCGCTGGTTTCAATCTCCTATGGGACCTTACTGTAACTTCTTGGCGCTAATATTATAAATGGTCTAAAATATATAGGAAGAATAGTAAAAATAGGTACTGACCTAAATTTGCTTTCACCAATATCGGAAATTACCGAAAACATTTTGTACTTTTTCAAAGTCAACTTGTTTTGGTGATATTTCAACAAGAGCTTGTCACTGACCGTCAAACTCGCATGCTTGAGCCAGCGCGCATAGAACTCGACAAGTTTGACGAGCTCAATGCTCTGTGCCGCCGGCGCGGTCTCCTCAAGGATACAAGTGGTGAAGTGGTCATGGAATTAACGGGCTGATGAGAAGTGAATGCATTCACCTGATTGGTAGAAATGTTGGTCCCAGCCAGCTGCCCGGATCAGCCACCATAGGACGCAGGCTGGTAGCTGCCGGGTGTATCCACAAGCGGCAGGACGGTGCATTGCATGGAATCAAGCCAGATGGGCGTGATCAAGAGACTCGGAATCAGGCTAGCCAGAAGTAGGCCGTCCAGATCAGGTGGGCTGGATAGCCGTCGATGGTGGATGACCAAGAGGCGGATCGTCTAAAGGATGTGTGTGCGAAGGATCCTGAGGGAGGCTAGGCCCCTGTACAAGTCGGATGGGACGCCGGAGGTGGATGCCTGGCCGCTAAAGAAGAGTCGACGTCAGTGGTCAGGTATGCCTAGATGGATGGCTATCCAGGTCGAGCCGGATTTTTGGTGAATGGTACACTAAGGAGCATCCAGGTTGAGCTGGATTGTAGCCGGATGGTAGCTGGATATTTGGTGTACGGTACACAAGAGGGTATCCAGGTGGAGCTGGATGGCAGCCGGATGGTAGCTGGATATTTGGTGTACGGTCACAAAGGAGTATCCAGGCGAAGCTGGATGACAGGAGGAAAATGACAAACAGACCCGAACTTAAGTTCATAAGTTCGCTAACAGACTTAATGAGTTTGGTTAACAGACCCAGACATCGACTTACAGACCCAAAAAATGACAATCTACGCGTGCGGAGTTGAAGATAAAGTTAGTACTATTGGTGTGTCTGCGGAAGGCGACCTGCTCAGAGCTACTCCCCGCGCGAAGGGAATCGTTTCCGCCGTCTCCGACCTAATATGTTTACTTCGGTTTAGACGTTGTGTATACTAAGTTGCTAAGTCGGGTTGAATGCCTCTTGTGCCTTCTTGAAGGTAATTCCGGAGAGGTATTGGACTCAATCAATGCTTGTTCGTCTAAATCGCTGGAACGACCATAGAGTTGATGAAAAGCAGCACCATGTGCTACCTTTCAGCTTTTAGTTGAACGCCTTGATGTGTTGGTAGATAGCAATTTGCTGGAGATATTGTGTGGAGTTCTTGCTGCAATTTGTATGGACCATGAAACGCTCCAAACATTGAAGAATCAGACGCTTGGTATCGCATATGTGGCATTGGACCCGGGTACTTAGAGGCAGAGCAAGAGCCTGAGAGAAGATTCAGATTGCTGTATCGTTGTTACTATTGCCATACTACAGTAGTACAGCATCAACCAACAACAATACATGTAAATATACATGTAGCTGCTGAGCCATCTTAATGCTTATAAGTACACGCTAACTTGCCACGTAGCAGGAGTAAAATTTCCTTGCGTCAGCACAATATAACGCTTAAAGTTCTCCCTTCATAATTGAGCCTTGATCGTCAAACTGTTGCACTGCATGTTCATCGTCTGGCGGTGCCCACTGATAAAAATTGATCGACGCTCGACAAATCTGATTGAATAGCTCAAGCGTATTGATTCGATCATCACCATTTTATGCGTTTGATCACTTGTAAGTCAATTCCTCTTCAAGAAATAAAGTCGAATGGTACACTCTGCTCCTAGACCCAACTTATTGTGATGAATAAAACATTATGTGAGGCATTCAAACGAAGAACATGAACCTCTTCAAGCCTCAAATGAATTCGAGAACGTTAGCAGACCTCTCCATGGCCGACGTCTGTGCAGCCGCGGACCCGAATGTGCTGTTGCTAGGCGTCTGATAAGGTGGTATACAGGGAACGCTAACTTGCCACGTAGCAGGAGTAAAATTCCCTTGCGTCAGCACAAGATATAACCGCTTTATCTTCTCCCTTTATAACTGAGCCGTGATCGTCAAACTGTTGCACTGCATGTTCATTGTCTGGCGGTGCCCACTGATAAAAATTGATCGACGCTCGACAAATCGGATTGAATAGCGCAAGCGTATTGATTCGATCATCCCCATTTTATGCGTCTGATCACTTGTAGAAGGTTAATTCCTCTCTAAGAAATAAAGTCGAATGGTACACTCTGCTCCTAGACCCAACTTATTTTGATGAAAAAAAAAAACGTAATGTGAGGCATTCAACCGAAGAACATACACCTCTTCAAGCCTCAAATGAATTCGAGAACGTTAGCAGACCCTTCAATGGCCGACGTCTGTGCAGCCGCGTACCCGAATGTGCTGTTGCTAGGCGTCTGATAAGGTGGTATACAGGGAACATACAGCCACGCCGATGACTCCAGATACCGTGCTTGTCAATATCACAAGCCATTCAGGGTTCAATTCAATGAAGTCGAATTCTACTTTTGCAAAAAAAATTCTGACGTACCCGCAACCAAACACCCCACCGAAAGGACACTCGAAATAAGAGAGTCAATAAGCAGAGTTGTCCAGCCACGATTCCGGAAAAGATGCATTGTGTCTGATCCTGCTAGTCGGAAGTATTTGCCGTATAACGCTACTTGACAGAATGCGTACTTGTTGAAATATTGCATATTTCGCATTACCAGCTTAACCAGAAATTCCAGACACGCGTTAGCAGTGCCCATTGCTTTTCTCCGCCGGGTTAATAGCAACACAGTGTGCAAGGCGTTCAAAATAGCAACTACCAGAGATCCCCCACAAATTGATCCAAAAGACGTCGTGAGTGCACGCGTTTGCGCTCGTTGGATTGTATTAGCGTCATTGCCCCAAACCACCAATCACCAACTGCACCAGCGGTGATGCAATGCACCACATTTTTAGCAACCTGCATGAACCAGTAAAAGCTGCAATTTGCTCAGGATTAAGTCAAATGTGGGTGTAGAAGAAAGTGCTGAATAATTCACACCTCAGCAGCATAAAGAAGAAGCATGTTTTGCCAAACGAGTTAAGGTCATGGAAATTTTCAACTGCTTTCGCGAGAACGCCGACAACGGCCAACCTCCATACTATTGTCCACACTCCTTGCGCCAACAAAGCCATGTAAGATGATGAGATAGTTCCAGGAAATACCCGTAAAATTCGAGAGGCGGTAGGCAATTTGGATGCTGCAAAAGCGATCGATCGCCGGACCGAGACGTAATAGGTGATAATTGTGAGAGCTAAGAAGAGGTCTAGAAAGCCAATAGCATTGCCGGCCATGCCCGAGTCATAGAAGGCGGCTAGCGAAGAAGCGACGCAGGCAATAATACTAGCTTTCAGGGTCCATAAGATGACGCGTTCTGCGTGACACTGAAGCACCTGCAACCATAGAGCCGACACACCTCCGCCAATGCAGGACGTTACCAAGAAGATGATGAAGATCTTGAGGCTGTGAGATGAGCTGTCTTCATGATGTACCGTGAAGTAGATGCCTTTAACATTGGAACGCCGAAGAAGCACTAATATTCATCCAACAAGGAAAAGAGAGAAATCAACTTCGTATCTAACGTCAAATAAACTATGTCACTCAATTGTAAAAGCGCACCGCAATAAAACACACAACCCCACAATTGATCGCAAAAGCAACTGTAAAGAAGGTATCTTTTCGCTCGTCGCGTCGTCCAGCAAAGGTTTGCCGCGGCACCTTTTCCAATAGCATCTCTTCGTCCGGCTCCATGTTACGAGATTAGAACCAAACTCATTGGGTCTGTTAGCGAACTTATGACCTTAAGTTCGGGTCTGTTTTTCCTCGCAGAATTACCGAAGCCCACACTAATTTCGATTTTCATGCAAAATTTTGAGTGCGAAATTAGTATGGCCCACACTAATGACACTCTTTGCTACTAAATTCTTATGTTAACTTAATACTATTTGTAGTTCGAGATTTTGACTCGCCCAAAATAACAACCGCTGCTTTCAGATCGCCTTGTCCTGTTCTCGATTCGAGCTTCAAAGCTGCTCCACTCGAGTCGTCGTTCCACTCATCGCGATGCGATCCTAATGTACTTGCAGTGTCTGCAAGATGTTGCGTAACAAGCGTAACCAGCGCTGGCTCAATATCGCGTGACGACTGGAAACAGATATTACCCATACTCTTGTCTCGATGTTTTATCATGTCATAGAGATACGCTCCTCCGTCACTATAGGCCGCTTGAAAAGCTGCTTGTTTATGTTGTAGTTGCTCCGCCCGTCGCTGTAGTTGTGCATAAACCATTGACAAATCCTAAGCGACAATTGAGCACTTCTGCCGAGCAAAGCTCGAGATCTCGTCGATGGCAGCTTAGAGCATGACTGAAATGCCGCTGGGCAAGCGCCAAGTTGCCAAGATTGGCATAAACTCGTGCTTCCAGTTGTCGGTCTTTTGCTTGTAGGGCAAATGCGAGTGCTTCTTCTTGATGAGAACGAGCGGAACCGAACGCTTGGGCATCGAATAGTAGTAAACCCAAAGCTTTCACCGCTAGTGCTTGTAATCGTGTGTCATAAAAACGTTTCGCTAGTTGTAGAGCACGTTTTTGAGCTTCAAACGCGTGTTTCGCACACGCAATGAACCCAGTTTACTACTTGACGAAGCGGACGCAAGCATGCGCCACTCATATAATAAAGATGCTAAGGTGATAGCTGAAGAAGAGACGGTAGAGAGAGAGAGAAAGCCTGGTCTTGAATCATTTCCATTTATAGATCCGTATGTATCAAACGTCTGTATAATATACTGTATTATACAGACGTATTATAGAGCATTTAAAATACGCGGGAGCTCCTCGTCTAACCGAAAAGGTGCTAAGAGGGTACCGAGGTTTCTCAGTACCCGCTAGTGTTAAGAGCCTTATCGATGCTCTTAAAGCATCGGTACCTAGTACCGAAGCTTTGCAGCCACCAACACCTAGTGTTGACGTGCCGCCCACATCAACACCTAGTGTTGACGCTTCTTTTGAGTTCGAGAGAAGTATCCTTCTCAAACTCACGCAGGAGGTCAGGTGCGAGTTTTTCAAGCTAGCAAGCAGTTCCAGACTCTACAGGCAAACCTGAACCGCGATGGGGCTACTCGACCGTCCCCTTGACTTTCCGGAACGGACCTACACGGACAAACGTGCTGCTACGGAGCTGACCCATGCCAAGTTCTTTGTTGTCAAGACACAGTGATTTATTTGCTTTAGGTGGAAAGAGTATGAACGCACAACAAGCGCTACTACGTGATATACCCAATGTGATTGTAGCAACACCTGGTCGCCTTGTGGCACACTTTGGAAGCTGGTAAAATCTGACGCTGAAAGAGTCGGTCCAGACAGTCGTCATTGATGGAGCAGATTTGATATTGTCGTTTGGATATCGTTACGATATTCGTACGATTTTTAATGCGCTACCTACAGCATGCCAGACATTTTGCATGTGAGCAACGTTAAGTCCCGAGCTTGGGAAGCTGAAGCGTTCAGTCCTGCATAATCCTACTGTCGTAAAACTAGAGGAAAGAGCTACAGATGGAAAACTTGAGCAATTCTATTTGTCGGTGAAGGCTATTCTTGACAAGGCTTTGCTGCTGTATGCGTTGTTGCGACTCAACGTTGTAAGTGGAAACATGATCGTCTTTGTCAACTCAACAGATGCAGCGTATCGGCTGAAGCCTTTCTTTGAGAAGTTTTTGTTATTAAAAGTGCAGTCCTTAATGCCAAACTACCGCACAGTTCACGCCAGCACATTATTGAAGTTTAATCGTGGCATTTTTAACTACCTTAAAGCAACGGACGACAATCAGCTTAGAACACGACGAAGAAGATAGTGAAGAGGAAGAGGATGCAAAAAAAAGATGAAGAAGAGGTAGGCGATGCAGCGGGTTCCGATCCAGTAGATGAAGATGAACTAGAAGAAGAAGAAGAAGTCGAAGAAGACAACAATGAGGACAGCAATATCGAGTGGATAACGAGCCAAAAAGAGTCGGATAACATTGTGGAAAATGCGATAATAATGACGATGATAGGGATGACGATAATTTCAACCAGACGGTGGGTGCCAAGCGTAGACGAGCTGATGATAAAAGCTATGGAGCATCTTTATCACGCGGTCTAGTCCGTGGTGTTAATCTGGTCCTCAATGTCGATTTTCCAAAGAGTGTGCGGTCCTCCACTCACAGCATCGGACGTGGTGCCTCGGGTACAGCACTGTTTGTCTCTTGTACCCAAAGATGATGCAAAAGAAGAAGAGATTGCGCTTAAAAACGTGTTCAGACAAAACAACGGGATCTGCGCTCCGAATCCCATGATGTTAATTAAGTTTGAATTTGAATCATAATTAATTGTTTTATTATAATATAATCAAATGATGAGAGCAGCCGGAACTGCTAAAAAATTATCTCTTTTCAAACTTGGTACAATTAAAGAACATAAGCTTCCGAAAATTGCGTATTGAGTTGTACCACTACTGTGGTACTCACTCTATTATTCATTTGCTAAATCGAACAGTAGCAATGACTCAAGGTGAAAAAGCAACAGTTTTCGATAAGTGAGCTGTTGGGGAGCTCGTAGATCAATGTCAGCCAGTGTTAGTGATACAGTTCTATGAAAAGTGTTACAACAAATGTATTGCTGCTCGATTCAATTGGACGAAATTGGACGATCAAGTGCGGGCCTTGTGAACGTTTTAGCTAGCGGCTCCACGGTGCAATATTCACCAAGGATCCGGATCCTACAAGCAAATTTACTATATTCATCTAGCGCAAGGCAGAAGTCTTGTGATTAGTAACAGAGAACTGACACACATTTGCTCTATTAAAAACGCTGTTCCTTCTAAAAATGGATAGCCTATACTAACTGATCATTTCTGAAAATCCGGAAGTGAGAGCGGATACT
>MIQA02008138.1:0-12104 GCA_001887855.2 Sclerospora graminicola | reverse complement strand
GTATCAATGAGTCGACTATACTCTTGCTCCTGCGCAATATGATCCGTGATATCTTGGCCAATGCCAACCATACCCATGACTTTTCCCTGTTCATTGTAACGAGGTGTAGCATTAAGCAGAATCTCAACTCGCCTGCCAGTCAGTGAAGATCCCAACTTTTAATGCCTCCAATCGTATACTTTCTACAATCGTGAATTCTAAAATATCATCGTCTTTCATTACCGAAACTGGCAATACTCGTAGATATAGTTTCGCCCTCATCTTTGTCTTAATTCCAATGGTACATAATCACGAGTCATGTGAGGAATACTTGACCTGAGCAACTCAGTTGCCGACACTGAAATCAACTCACTCTTCAACGGAAGGTCATGAACAGGATTGGTACGAGGAGTGCAAGTGGATTGATACCGAAGATAAATTGCCACTGCCAGTCAGGATACCGCGCGCTACTCCAGTTTTTTTACATGGCCGTCGCGTTGATGCCGTTAATGAGCATCGCTTCAACCATATAACTGAGTGCAGCACTTGAAAGGAACATCAAGACACCCTTGCCTTTCCACCCTTGCATACACATTTCGAAATTGTACAGTGGACACACGAGCGAGAGCATGGCAATGCCCACTGATGCCAAACAGATGCCCATTAGCACCATCGAGCTTGACTCGAGCCGCACAAGGGCACAGCCAGGTACACTTCAGCAAATGCTCCACGACCAAGCACCTTGACAAACTCGAAATCACGAGGCTCCAACGCCAGATCCTGCTGATACTTGTTCTTGAATGCCAAGTGACTCTCTTGCGTGGCATTGCCTTCACGAGCAGCGATTTCGTTGCGAGGTTTCGGTGGTTGGGACGGATTGGTCGCGGCTAAGTTTGAACCACTGCCAAGTAAGACATGAACCGGGTGGCCAATCGGTGGCAAGTGCACCGGAAGACTACCACTCGCATTGGGAGCATCAATGCGTGCACCTCGCGCCACCAACATCTTGGCGGCAACGATATCCCCTGATTCAGCTGCCATGTAAATCGCAGCATTGTCTTGGTCATCGGTCACATTCGGGTCCGCTCCGGCATCCACCAGTTCCTTCACACAACTATACATTAAACAATAACACAACAGCAAAATCCATCAATACAATATTCCACATAGAAACCGACAAGATCTCCACTTTAAAATACTTACTCCACATTTCCTGCTTGAAGAGCGACGTGCAGCGCCGTGTAGCTATCGCCCGTACGCACAGACGGGTCAGCTTCACGCGCTAGTTGTTACGCGCCGCAAGATGCTGTGCCGACGCCTGGTTGATTCCCACGCCGTTTTCATCGACCGCATTGTCAACAAGGTCGCAATCAGGTGCCAATTGCCCACTTCGGCGGCATCAAATAATTGAAATTGTTTCTTCACATCTCGTAAATCCAAAATCATCTGAGGCGCCGTGGATCGAAATTTTCCCGCGCCAACGGATGGGGCATCGATTGAGCGCCCTCCATTCATAAAAATTGATTGTTGACTTGCAGCGCCTCCAACAGCATCACATCCATCGATCCGTTGAACTTGGCATATCGACCACGCAGTGCAGGCTTTTGGTTTGACATCATCGCCCTCCCTGTAACAAAATTAAGATTAAAAATAAGCTTTTTAGGTTGAATGACTTTGAATCATTTGATACCTTACCGTTCTGTCAAGTAGAACAGCAACTAAGAGGTGAAATACCGCAGCTGCAAGGGTCTCTCATAGCTACACGCACACGACGCCTCTTGTGTGACATGCAGCCTAGCTAATTCATTGCCCCGCTCTACAGTTAAGGTATACAAGCTCGTACCGTTGTCCGGTGCGATCCCCTCCTCCCACATTACCTTCTGGCACCGAAATTAAAATAAATGAATCCCACCACCAAAATGATAAGGTACCCTATTCTGACATTCGCAAAACATGTGTACCCTCTATTGTCCCTACAGATTGTACATGTTTGGGCGACCCTCATTTGAACTTTATTCACAAACAGCACCCTATTCTGACGTTTGAGTCCTAGTTTGGCAACAAACCTGAAAAAAGTACCCTATTTTGGCAAAAGTCCGTTTTCATGCGATATTCGCATGCTCCACACCCGCTCTCCTGTAACTCGGCGATTTTCGACTTCTTCCTTTGTAATATGCAGTGGTCTATACATTGTTACAGTGTGTTTGAAACCCTAACCTTTTCGGAATTCGGCTGTCTGATCTATTCGGTACCAAAAGCACCATCTGCAAAGGCTTGCGCAACTTAAAAGAAGCCCGGTATTCGTACCGCTGGAGCGATTAAGTGAACCGTACCGATGTGGTGTATCAGCAAGAAAGTACAGTGTATAGTGTATAGTGTACCCGGTACCCCTGATTCGGTTCGCTACTTCCCGTATACAGTATTTTGTTTTTAAAACTGCGAGTCACTTACGCATTGCATCTTTGAGACATCAGTTTTTTTGTATGCATATACGGTAATGTGTTTGTTTCCATAGACGAAAGGATCTACTATCGAAATCTCATTTCGTACCAGTATGCTCTATACAGGTGCAGCAGGAGTAGGACTTTCAAACTCAGCTATGGTCGACCGCCACCCTCCCTCCCCGACATTCGTCATACTTGAACCGTCGCGATTCCTCTCAAGAGTCAGCCCATGACATCCCTCCCCCCTTCCCTCCTCCATGACCAACGCTATAGTGATGGTCACTTTGTCAACACTCGAGGCCAAAAGCTCTTTTATTGTGCCGCTTTTCCTCCTGTCGACGTTCGTCTTCGTGGCGTCGTCCTCTTTCTACACGGTATTGGGGAACATTCACTACGATTTGCACACGTCTACCGCCATTTGTGTCTAAACGGCTACGGAGTGATTGCGTATGACATGTTGGGTCATGGGCAGAGTGAATGCGAGAGGCCTGGCCTGCGAGCCCACGGGTCCAATTTTCAGTATTTCGTCGATGACACGAACGAGTTCTTAACGAATGCCAAAGTGGCGGTATTGGGGAAAATGGTGCCGATAGATACACCCAGCCCACCCCTAATCATTATGGGCATTTCGTTTGGAGGATTAGTCGCTTTGAATACGATTTTATCCGGCAAACATTTGTTTAGTGGCTGTATCGTGGCATCACCTGCCATTGCTGTCGAGTATACGCTGACGCTTTGGATAATGGAGAAACTGTCCCAGCCATTGGTCTGGATGTTTCCCACCGCGCGATTGGTACCAGGCGTGAACTTTGAAGCCTTAACACGCGATCCAGAGTTTTATCGGGATTATATGGCGGATCCTTTAAATGTAACGGAAAATTTAACTACACTTATGGCGGCGCAAGTGAGTATTACGATGGGGCAATTGCAGAATAATCCGGATATTCAGAACGAGAAAAGCACGTTTTGTAACGTCCCTCTCCTCGTACTACAAGGAACCGAAGATAAAGTGACAAGTGTGACAATTGTGCAAGAATTTATGGATCGGACCGCGACCAAAGATAAGGAACTGAAATTATTCCCCGGACTCTTTCATTGCTTGTTTAACGAACCGGAGAAACAGCAAGTGATGGAATATGCCAGTACCTGGCTAAATAAACGCTTTAGCCAGTCGACAGCTAAATCGCAGATATCGTCAACCTCTCTAGAGGCCTCGAAGCTTTAGAGTGGCGGCGGATTCCTTTACATTTTCCCATTGATTTTTAGTGTTGCCATCATGAGTCCAAATAAATTTATTTTATACTTAGTACTATACGGTACCTAAATTGCTGTTAGCCATGGGATGGCGGGTTTCTCCATTGGTAAGTGCAACCAAAACCCCTTTCGAATTATTTCCACTCCACCAATAAGTACATCTTGTGTTTGCACCATGTGCATTATTTCCATTTAGAAACTATTAACGTAACTGAAGGGTATTGCCAATTGTTAGATGCGGATCGGCACTTCAAACAATACTCGCTTAGTTGTGCTGTCTTTACGCCTAGCATACACACACGCATGTACTTTTACAGTACACGTTCACCCGCACATATGCACCTAACGCAATGTGCACCGGATAGATAACTCGCCACACATTCATTGGTATACATTGATTCATCGTTCCTTGCGTTTATAAATTTACTTAATGCAGCTCGTTATATGATACGCTTGGGGCTCTCTGCCCCCTAGTTTAAAGAAAAACAAAGGTATACGCGTCTACTCCTATCGTAATTGCTTCTTTTTAGTTACTTGATTACGGTGGACAATCGATAAAGATAATCGAGGGATGAAAGTCCGGCCCAGGCGAATTCATCACTTGTAGGGGCGGGCTCCGTCCATGTGGCACTCGCGTCGACGTCATGCCATAATGTTTCATGGTATTGGTGGGATAATTCGGAGACGTCGAGAGAAACATTGGATGCGGTGAGCCTGCTGGCGTCGAAAACCCGCTTCGTTTGGCTTCCATTTGCTTTTGATGAGTCGACGTGCCATGGACAGTAAAGCGACGTCGGGACTTGGCAAGTCGTCGCTGTTCTTCTTGAGCGGCAATCGCTGCCGTGGCTTCCCGCTCGACACAGCCGAGGCCAATAATTTGACGTAAACCCGAGCCATGTGAATTCGAGCGATACGTTCGTTTCGTCATGCCCGTGTTCCATTTTGTGTTGTTTTTCTTCTCTATCGCTTCATTCTCACAGGTACTACTCCGTCGAAACCATTTTAGAGGCATTATTGGGAATGGATAGGTGAGGTTTTTTGATTTTTCGACGTGCGCGTGGCTCGACAAAATTGAAAATGAAAGAAAATACTTGGGGTGTGTGTTGCGAGTTTTTTATGTCTGGGTCCGCCCATCGAACGCAATTCTCCGTTGACGCATCGCATGACCTTATTATTCGTAAGCAGTTCAGATGTTCAGATCTCGCTGAGCTTGATGGGGGAAACTCTCCCTGCCACAGAACCCGTCCCAGACTTTCGCTGACGTAGACACGGCTGTTTCCGTCCCAAGAAAATGCCATCGAAAAACGCGAGAGTTGAGACAATAGAAAACACACGATAATATTTGCTGCTCTATTCTGATGAGCACAATAATACTCCTCTCTTGAAACGATGACTATCATATACTATGAATGTTTCACATGTTCAGCTGCGGGCATTGGTTTTCGCCCACATATATTTTACATAATGCAATATGTTAGTACATGTACCTGGGATACAGCATTTGGTTTGAAATGGAAAGACGTTTTTGTACCAGGGTGGTGCGAAAAAAAAGACGATAGGTTGACAACAAAGAATTGATGTCGGTCAAGTCAACGTTTTTGAAGACCATAATTGTGATGGACATTGGGGTGGTGTTTAGCCACAATTTTTCTTCGCGTGCCATCATCTTTCTTATGCTTTGATTGAATAGGGAAACGGGAGAGAAACATTGGGGACTGACGTATCATGGTACGGAACTGGAGCGCTCGAGACGGAGAAAAGGTCATCCGCAAGAAAAGGGCCTTCGTTTAAAGGACAAGAGCAAAGATCAAGATCAATCCAGCCTCTCAAGACACTAAGCAGAAAAAAAAAACTCCAAGTGTGCGGTCTTTACCTAAGTTCCCCAAGAACTTGAGCTGAAAACCGGGCGTCGGCAACAGATGGTTTTCGTTTTTCGCTACCTTGTTAGACAAAAACCGGGTGTTTCTCTATACTTAAGAGCCTTTCGCGAAGAATAGTGTCACTTTGTTACGTTAAGTAAAGGGAATTTCGAATCTTGATGAAGACGGTGGGACCGACTTTAATTCCTAGCAGGCACTTACGTGAGTGAGAAGGCGCATTTCGAGTTGTGATCAAGTGCATGTGTAAAATAATTGTGACTGTTAAGCGCGAAATTGTGAAATTGTGTAAAATAAGTATTGTGTCTTCTATTTTTAAATTTCGACTCTCGATGTGCGGCCTACCTATCGCTGAATCTGACTTATGGCCAGCACAAGTGCAGCTGTTGCCAACGGCAACATGAGACCAAGATAACGCGTACGAGGTAAGTAACTACCTTACCATCTTCAAACACAGAAAATCTACCTCTTCAAGTGGTAGCTGCAACATTGTTTCGCAACAATACACGGGCAGAACTTTAGCGAATGTCTAAAACGGCCCACCGTCTTGACTTGTATCAGCATTCTTATTCGGGGTGGCTAAAATTGCGAACATTTGGAGATCCCTGCAACACAGTGGCGTACCATAAACCAAAAGCGGCCTTATCGTAGCCTAATCAGCCATCCCTTTGTATATGAACGAAATCGTCAGAAATCAGATGGTGGTCAGCATTTCTTCCATTCTCTAAAAATAGTCTTTGTGCCCAAATTGCTGTTTATAGAACAGAATGGTCAGTCAATTACCAATGGTAATGGAATCAAGTGACTCTGGTGAAAAAAACTACAAAGCGCAGCCTCATCCAGTGAAACAAAGCGTTTCTAAGATCTTCGATCCTCCACCCCGCGCCTCTTCTGATACTCACAATGTACTGTCGAGTGTGCTACGTACGGTACGAGTGGGAACTTCGTATCGCGAGTAAGGTCGTATGTAGTGCAGGTACTTTAGACACAATATAGTCAGCTACGTGGCGGCTTGGAACTATCTATAGAAAGTTACATCATGTACTACAGTAGTACCTTAGGATTCATGAAAAACATAAAAGTAAACAATCTAACTGATCAAGTCTCGACGCTTTTTAAATGTGTAAACACATTGGTAATGTTGGTAGAGAAATTCAAAGGATTGAATGAAGACCAGGTTAAATCAAAGCAATGAAAAAAATACATGCAAGAGAAAGTGTACAGAAATATAAAACAAGATACGCCACAACTTTCATCTTTCTTTCTTGTACTAGTATGAGTTAATGGATTTTATCTCATACAAATGATCGTTGCGGCATATTTTTATTCTATTAATTGCGTGCTAGCATCTAAAACAGCTCGGATAGTGGTCTCCATAATATGCAACTTTCACTATGGCTCGAGGAATTTCTTTTCGTCTCGCTCCGTTTAGAGATTTTTTCCACTATCTTCCTTCTTTTCAAAGCCCCATCGATTACAAACTCCTCCTAAACCCATCGCTTCTTGAAAAATTAGGCATACCATATCTAAGATAGAAAAATAAAGGAAAAAGACGTCAACCTCCCGTCCACCGCAACCCTCTCCACCCCAAAGTCTCGCGGAAGTACTTAAACCGACTCATTTTCCAATTCGTGTCCTCCTCTTCGTCTCTAACCGTTTACCCTTGTTTTCCCCATCATGATGCGAAGTGGTGGGAATCTTTGGTCACATTTGGGACTAAAAAAAAGGTCGCCACCCACTGCCATGCACTTGGACCAAACGTCCCCGTCGTGGATTGAACACGAACCTCCCACTCTTCCGCCGCCTTTATCCATTGCTCTCGGTGGCCTCGTAAACAATGCCGAGCCGTTTCCCGAGCGTCAAGACTTTGCCCCGTTCGTTGACATCGCCGAGTCACCTTATCTTTCCGTTTCTCATAACGGGCACGCGTCCTGGAAACGCGTAAAACGTTCGCTTGTGTTTACGCTATTGAAACGGCAAGATGAAGTTTTGTCTCTAACCCGTTTAGATGCAAACGTGGAAGAAGTGGCGAGTATCTTGGGGGCCACAACGAGCCAATCACAAGCGGCAAATATGCTCGGTCTCTATGGAAACGCTTTTATCACGGGTTCGGTTGCCTATGTGGAACGCCAGGCGGCTCCTCCCAATCATTTGGATCCCCACTTAGCCGTCAAGACCGCGAGTTTTGTCCACTCAAAACTATTGGGTAAAAATGAACAATGGTGTTTTGCCGAAAGTTTTCGGCATGAGGCCGAATCTGATAGCTTTATCTTGACACAAGGCTCGCTCTCGGCCCATCAGGCCCATCTCTTGCCGGCGCGCTCGGCGCTGAATCGCCAGGTCCGTCGCGTTGCGCAACTCCGCGACGTCAAGGCGGCGTATTTAGTGGAGCGACTACCGGGAAGTCATTGGTTGCGGGTGGTGTTTCATGGCATGTTTCAATTTGAGCCAATCAAAACCGAGGCGGAAGTCAAAGACCTCGCCGTGAGCCGCAAAGCCGCCCGCGCGCGGTTAGAACGCATTGGACACGGGCTCGCGCAATTGTCGCAGCTTGTGCGGCGTCGTCGCTTTGGAGTCCAAGTGTATGCGGATCTCGCGGCGTTTCATGTCAAGAACCCGCGGTGTACGTGTTGTACTCGAAAGTTTGTACCCATGTTGACGTTCAAAACGCGGTGTCACTTATGTGGCTATTATGTGTGCACATCATGTATCACGTCGGAACAAATGGAAGACCATTTGCGCCGGTTAAAGACGGTTAGTGTCTGCACGCGGTGTCAAATTAGTGTGGGCAAATGTGATTATAAACACATGCTCACAGTGTGTTTAGGGCCCGAACGTGTCCTGCCAGATGAAACGTCCGGTGTCCCTAAACGTTCCACTTCAACTCCATCCAGTTGCACGTCAAAAACCTCGTCCGTGTTTTCCACATCGTCCGAGTCGTCGTCGTCTTCAAGTCAAATGTTGGCCGATCTCTTAGGCCAACTGAACAATGACGAAGCCGACTTAAAGCAACGCCATGCGGCCCTTTTGGTCCTCATGCAATTGATGTTAGAGAATCAGGACAAGACACAAGTTTTGTTAGAGAAAAATGCCGAAATGTTGCATCGTGCAACGGAATTAGCCAATCAAGCCATGGACATTTCGACTTGTCCCCCTAACCTCGACGCGTGTGCGTTTGCGAGTGCCGCGTCCCGTCCCTACCCCATGATCCCCGCTTTGGTGGACGATGTAACGGATTTTGAGCCAATCGTATACCCGCTGCCAGCCAATGAGAACGACCGATTGGCTGCAATTGACTACTTCAATCTTCCGGCGATGCTCAATGTCCCAGAATTAAATGTCATTTGTACCTTGGCGGCGGCCGAAATGAACTGTCCCCATAGTGTCATCACTTTAGTGGAACAAGACGTCGTGACGTTATTGGCCACAAATGCCCCGGAATTTTGGGACGTAGGGAGTAGCAATCCCCGGGAACAAACCTTTTGTCAACATTTTGTCATGGATGACAAACCCCTAGTCGTCCGCCATGCAGAGGCGGATATGCGCTTTTACCATATCGCGCCCGTTACGATGCGTAGTTTACGCTTTTACGCCGGCTTTCCCGTCTCGGTACGGTTAGGGGGGTCTACCCCAATTATTGTCGGGGCTTTATGTTGCATGGATGCGACACCGCACTTAATGACACGAGCGCAGTACTGGCGTCTCGTCAAATTAGCCAATGCTGCGTCAGCAATTCTCGAAAAAAAGGCACGCGCGTACCGTGCGAGCCCAAATGTATAGGTCGGTGTTTCCATAATGTCGTGTCGTGATTGGTCCAAATCCTGTTTTTAGGTTGTTGTTCATTTTCTACCAATCATATTGTTCCTTTTGCACTCTTTTTCTTGACTGGCCTATTCGTAGCCAAGCGTTCTTCCAGAAGAAACGCCACCGCCTACGCGCAACTTTGCGCCTTCGTATCTCGCCTGCTAGCCATCGTTGGACGCTGCAACCGCGTGCATTCGCTTCGTCATCGTCTCGTCTTTCTCCTCCCGTTGGAATTACCGCGTAACACGCTTTCCAACCGTCACAATCCATTGGTGAACGGCATGACCGAGTCCACGCCCCCCAAGCGCCCCATGAATGCGTCCACGCTCCGTCCCACGGCCAAAACCTTTGTCTTTAACACGGCGGCACCCGTCTGGACGCCGGCCAAGCCACCGACTGGGCCTTGTATTGTGTCGCCCACCTCCACCAGCCACTTGAAACTCGCGGCGAAACCTTTTATTCCGTCCGGTACGGTACTAGTCACGGTACTTTCACCACCATGCGGTCTTTTTCTTCTAATGTGCTCTTAAACTGTTTGTTTGCTCCCTCTCTCTCTCTCTCTCTCTCTGTAGTCAACGCCCCAACATTCATCCCCGCGGCGCTGAAACATACAGTTGAAGAGCACCATCCCACCATCGAAACCACACCAACACCAACCCCACCTTCACCCTCAACGTCGAATCATACAGTTGAAGAGCATCACGTCTCCTCGCCCACCACGTGCTCCAGTAGTACCTCGGACCCCGACGACCCCCCTCCAGAAGAATCAGACGAGACATCAGCAGCAGCAGTTTCAGAATCAGAAATCGCATCAGAATCAGACTCAGACTCAGACTCCGCCTCCGCCTCGCCGCGACGTATCTACCCGATCCCGCAGCTCCTTGCTCTGGAACCCCATGTCTCGCTCTGTCCTATCCCGCTGTCCGTACAAGGCCTCGTCATTGCGACGCCGTCGCCAACAAAAGCCTTGAGTCATGCTCTTATATCCGATATCGGCTATAAGAGCACTTCCCCGCCCCGGTCCACGAAACGCCCCCCCCGCTCGCGGGACACGGCCCCCGCCCTCGAAGACTGTCAACCCTTAGCGATCAATGAATCCACTCGCTGGAAACCACCATCCTCGCACGCCAAATCGCGCCTCGAGGGGCCGGTGGCATTAACCCCCCCGGTGGTCTTGAAAGCCATGACGGCCATCCTCAATAAATTGTCCATTGACAAATTTCCCAAACTCTCCGACCAATTAGTGGCCTTGACGGTCCAGCATCTCGACGTCGTCGACGGATTAATCGACCTGGTGCTGGCGAAAGCGCAGCTGGAATGGCCTTTTGCCACCATGTATGCGGCATTGTGTGTGAAATTGTGCCACCCGGGGGGACAAAACCCCCCCGCGGCCACTTTCTTTCGCAAACGATTGCTCTTCAAGTGTCAGCAAGCATTTGAACGCACGAATGGCGGCGACCATAGCGACGCACTGGAGTTTACCTCGCCAGACGAGCAGGAAGAGCATAAAATGCTCTTAAAACGTCGGTCGCTCGGTCATATTCGTTTTGTCGGGGAATTGTACAAGCAAAAGCTCGTGAGTGGTCGTATCATGCACGAATGCATTGCTCAGTTGTTTGGGAATGTCGAGAAACCGGAGGAAGACAAGCTCGAGTGTTTATGCAATTTATTGTCGACAATTGGTGCGTCGTTGGCGCGTCAGGCACGAGACGAGCCGGAAACACGACGGATTGAAAGCTATTATGCTACGATTGAAGCGTTGAGTACCGTAAACGGACGGATTAAGTTACCCGCGTGCGGTTCATGTTGCAAGATTTATTGGAATTACGACGAATCAATGGATTGCACGACGAAAAGAGACGAAAGCCATGACGTTGGCTCAAGTGCATGCGGAAGTAGCTCGAGAAGAAAAGGAAAAGGAAAAGGAGAAGGAAAAACGACCGAAAGAGAAGAAGATGCAGCGGAGTTATTCATTGAGTAGTAACGGTACGACGACGGGGGTGGGAAGTACCGTAAGTGACAAAATGCGACGAAATCAAGGCCCGGGAAAAGTTCGTGCGACGTCGAATGTGGATGCGGAAGGATGGGAAACCGTGACGAGTGGTGGACGCGTCAAGAGCAAAGGACGGAGTTATTCAGATCGAGGGTTGATGCTTGGTGTCTCGAGTGGAGGAGGAGGGAGGAGGAATAATCCGTTTGCATCGTTAAGTACGATGGAACGTAAGGACAAGTCGAAGGCCGTGACGTTGCCACCTCGTACGCAGTCGTGTGTGCGTGACGAGGCGGTGCGTACAGTGGGAAACAACGAAGAAATGACGGAAGAAAGGTTTGAAAAACAGTTGAAGAGCATTTTTGAGGAATTTGTCGCGTTGCAAGATGAAGACGAGGTGGTGCAAAGTGTTGCTGACTTGGGGGCCGCCGGTCATTACCCGTTGATTCCGACGGTACTGTTGATGGTCGGGATGGAAAAAGACGCGTCTGTGCGCCGTGCGAGTGGCGCGTTGCTCGTGACGTTGATGGAGAAGAAGATGGTGACGACAGAAAACATGGCCCACGCCCTTGCTGAGCTTCTGGACACGGTGGAAGATCTGGAGCTGGATATTCCCATGGCGTTGGCCTATTTAAGTGTCATGGTGGCCCCGTTGCTGGTGAAAGACAAGGTACGACTGGACGAATTGAAGGCCCTCGCGAGTCATTTGTGTCGGAATGGCAAGGCTGCGACATTTGTGGGCCATACGTTGCGGGA
>MIQA02008132.1:0-14072 GCA_001887855.2 Sclerospora graminicola | reverse complement strand
AGGATGCGGCAGGTGAGAAAAATCTATTTGGAGTAACGGACAAGGACTGGAGATTGGTTTGGAGAGAGATGGCGGACGTGTGGAGAAATGCGGTTGACACTAAATCTCCGACATTCGATGCCGCCGATAAAATATGGATAAAAGCAGTCAAGGCAGACGCAGCAGCCCTGTGTTACTTAATTTATTGTTTTAACACTCCTGACTATATCCTCAATCGACTGAATTCCGACATACTGGACATTCTGGCAGCTGACTGGAGAAGAAATTGTTGGGAGCAAATTATTCAGATGAGGAAGACACACGGAATTGGGGATCTCAAATCGGAGATGTTCGAGCAATGGGAGACAAGGGTTCACTCGTTAACAGCAGAGCCACAGCGTGAGGTGATCAGAGACAGCTCTCAAGAGTGGCTACTTCTCAAGAATGTGGCGTATGGAGGTAACGCTTTTTTCCGACTAGATGCACCGCAGATCCACAAGTACAAAGTCGGTATCTTGTTTGTGCATATGTATTTGGACCCAAAATAGCTGCGATCCTAGGGGAGGACCATTCAGGGGAAGTTCCTATTGAAGTTTTATTTAGACCGACACATCAGGGCATCACTCAAAATTCGAAGGTACATACAGTTGGTCGTCAAACTGATGAAGAATGAAGACAATATTTGGAGCCAGTTATCGGAGTATTTTCAAGAAGCGGTAACAAGCCAGGAGGAACTTAAAACCATGGATGTAGATGGAGGATCTGTCTTGGCGGAAACACACCTCTATTACTAAAGGCGAACAGGAGATGCTAAATGCGCAGATTACTCCTCTGGAGGAAGGAATGGATCAGTATGCGAAGCATCATTTCGTTCAGTTGTGGAATATACCATCGACAAGACTAAACCCCCCAAAAGGTGTGACAAAAATCATCACACGAAACATAAGGGGTTTTAAGACCTCACAGAGAATGAAATGGTTACAAACGTGAAGACAAACGAGACAGGCCAAGGTAATGTGCATATTACTTCAAGAGACCCATCTCACTTCCAGCGCAGATGCAGCGGAGGTCACGTTACAATGGGAGAATCTATACTCAGGGCGCTAGTGGATTTACCGAAGAACCGAGGTGTATTTATGTCACCAATTTAATGACATGCGCAAGAATAAACAAAGGCCGGCGAGAACAGAATCGGCGTGCCGACAGAAGTGAATTGCTAAGCGAAAGTTTGATACGTGGGAGATGAGGAGCTAAAATCGGTGGAAAGCATTAAACCCCGACGTATCACAAAGAGACAAGAATGGTTGGAAGAATACAACAAGGCTTTTCCAGAACATCAGGGAAGGCGACAGGCACGAGCGATTGAATCCAAACTACATCACGGGGCTGAAGGCGCTGGGAAAGATTATGGGCCAACAACGGATGGACATGAGACATGTGTCATGCGACTTCACGGTAGATTAAGGAGGGAGATGAGGTGTTACTAGCCTTTATCAAGAGAGATAAAGATGTGATAGAGTGGATGGATTTTGACTCTATGGAAGTGCTATTTTCGGATGGGTTGAAGAAGTTAAAAAAAGAAGTTGCCATAAGTAGGAATACATAAGTAAGAATATATAAGTAGGACTACATAAGTAGGAAGTAGTGATATGAAGTAACCTAGTAGGAGTACTTCTATATCTCACTTCTAAATACATAATTTTCCCCCTTTTTTCAAGCGCTGAACTCGTAACCAAGTTATTCGACGGACGCAAAACTTTAGATATAAGACCGACATATATAACCGGATACCAAGAAGCACTCGCCGTTTATGCAAACCAACGTCGTATCTCCGAAAGGACTGTACTTTGGTCATTTCTTCACTTTAAGTGTACAATTGGCTTATATTCTTGGTCTCTAAGTTTAAGTTCTTGGAAATAAACCTTTTAAGAGATTTGTTTGATTCTCGGAGTAAATTTGTAAAATTTAAGTTACTCTACGACAACTGGTGCCGCGACCCGGGACTTAGAGACGACAAGTGTCCACAGAAAAAATGTCCAAACGACGTGCAGAATATGTTGGAGGAGGGGCGGTCACAGTGCATGGACAGCCCCAATTACATTTTCAATTTCAGTTTTCGCAAGATAACCCCAATAGGACGTATACATTTTCTGAGGCATGCGCGAAAATGACAAGGTATCAAAGACATATTCTCAAGGTATGCCTGGGGATTCCACATCATGGTTTTCCCTCTATGAAATACGCAAGATACGAGAAGCAAAACCTGGATTTGGTATGAATACTGATATCGTCACATTTGTCACTCTTGTAGAATCAATAGAAGTATTGAGGAGCTGTTACAAAAGTGTGGATACGAGGCTCGCCGACGAGAAAATTTTGAGGACATTTAGGGATTGGACCCTGAACCTACAACCGACGACATTGGACTCATGGTGTCACTTTTGTTAGCGGAAAATCAATGGGAAACGTCCATTATGACGTATCGTAATGGTGGGTTAGATAGTGCAGTATCGCCTATCTACCGAGTAGTCTCAGATGTGGAGCACACCCCACAGAAACATTCGAAACCATTAGCCTTAAACGAACTAGTTGATGATGATGTTGAATGGAAACAAGAAAATATTGAAGGGATATTAAAAGGCAAACGGTATACACGAAGGATCGCAAAGAAACTCGAGTTTTCATCGGACGAAGATGAAATTATGTCGGTTTCACCGAAGGCCAAGTCAGATGATCCTGTAGTGGAGTCACAGATGTAGCTAATGAATGATGGGCACTTAAGCTTGGAACAGCTGGCAGAAGTATCTACAGCACTAGCAGCAGGAAAGACCCCTAACACAGTGCGAAGTTTTGCGCGGAAACAATCTAAGCGATCATTTGCTAGTGGAGACTCAGACGAGGATGAAAACATTGAGTTCACCGCCAGAGATGGTACAACATGCCAAGGGGTTGGACGTCCGGTAACCGCTGTGCTACAGAATATGACTATCAACGTTCGATGGAGATAAATGCGGTGCAGAAGGGACATGGTTGTCCAAGTTTCTCCACATTGCGAATATTCGGGTTTGAATGATACGCAACGATTGGAGATGTTGGTGCATAACATTCGGCAAAGTGGTGGTATAAGCAGTTGGATAACAGTGTCAAATATGATTGGACATAGCTGCAAAAAGGTTTAGACGAAAATATTGCATGGACAAGACCCCCCCCACGTCTGGCCTATTACAAGCCGACACCAAAACGTGACGAGTTGGCATCGAATTACCTGTATCGGCTAAATGCTGCAGCGCTGAGAGAAGGAATTAGTTTCTGTGGAAAAACAGACTCCACAGCTTTGGATGATCATATCCAACATTTTTTTCGAAAGTTTGCATGACAGAACATTGCAAATGCAGTTCCGATTCACTCCATTTGATGGTATCGAGGAGTTGGAACACAAACTAATGATGTATGAGTCGTGTCAGCCGCGTCCTGGAAAGAAATCAAACAACTGAAAGCGAGTTGAAGGGGTAGCAGATGGATTTGTACCGATTGTTAACCAAGTAGGTCGCAAATCGACCTAGACACAAGGAGCACGATCAAGTTCAACTCAAGAACATAAACCAGTGCGTACGCAGACGGGAGGAAATCAGCCTCAACATGCAATTAAAGTGTATGACCACTGCAATCGACGAGGACATGACCGCGACATATGTTGACAACTACAGGTGTGTGAACACTGTAATCTGCAAGGTTACACAACAATATATTGTCGACCGTTCATAGAAAAGATGGCGGATTTGCGTTCCAAGTTGAAATCTGGAGAGCTAGTACAACAACAGGTGTCCGAGCAGTTAAATGGCCAACCCCACAGTGTGTGGCGAACGCTGTCAATGGAAGAGAGCAGCCATAAAAAATAATCCAGCGCCTATAATCAAGAAATAAAAACAATACGAAAAAAATAACAGGGACTTGTCTGCATGATATATGAACTGCCAAAACCGAAAAGAAAGATGTAGCGAGTGAAGTGCATACTACGTGAAATTATATGAAGACAAAACCAAATATGAAGGAAAAGCTGAAGAAATTTATCAAGAAACACGAGAAAACAAACATCAAGAAAATACAGAAAAAACATCAGAAGTGATTGATGACCAAGCTGACCAGCACTAGACGGCAACAGTCAATCTTGTGAACATAAATGAAGGAGAAAGATGAGGCTGATACAGGGACAACGGTGTGGCATCTTATGGTACAACGCAAGTCATGCATGGCGCAGTTGATGATGTGGATCTCCCGTTAATGAAGGATAGTGGAGCCAATTTATCATTGCTGCATGTGAATTTAGCACGGAAGTTGGATGTGGGAGTTGGGATGTTTGAAAATCTCACAAACGGCTTTGGTGTATCAGACAGCCCAATTGGAGCTCATTGTACAGCAAAAGTAAAGATTTGTATGGGTTTTTGAGCATGAATTTTGGGTCTCAAATTTCGAATCCCGATCGTTAATCATCTGAAGCCGAATTATGGTAAAAGCCGGTGTCACTCTTGATTTAAAGGATGCTTTATGCATAATACCGGGAGAAAAGCCACTTGCTTTATTAACTACAAGCTATCTCAATAGTAAACCTTATGCTAAAACATATGAGAAAATTCAAGCAAATGAGGACCGAGAGATGAATTGGAAGCGTGTGCAAGCCGTTCGAACTAAAGGAGATGTGCCGCGCGCTGTGTACACCATAGATGGCATTCCACCAAAGCGAGTGAATCAGTTTCATCTGGATTGCGAGGTGTACTTGCAGATACTAGCAGATGAATACGGTATCAATCCCAAATTAACAGTAAATGAGAGTGATTATCATGGATTAATTGAAGTTTTAAAGCTAGCTAAGATACATAACGTGTGCAAGCCAATTGTGTGTGGAGATTCACGTATTAATTTCATGGAAATTTACGGTATTATAAAGCGACTCTATCAGTACAGCTTAATAATGTAAAAAAATTCTTTATGGATTTTGACATAGTCGGTTTAATACTTATTGCACGAAAGTACAACCAACCAACCGACTTATTAACTCACGATGCAACGGTGGCTTTACCAGCAGAGACGGTCGAGTCGTTGGACACGAAGGATGAGCTACAACGGTTAAACAACCTCCCAGAAGTATCTTATCACACTGTGGATGATGTTGAAGCAGTTACCAATAATATGTCAATAATATCGGTAACTGTGAGGTCGAGTATGACGATCCAATATTCAAGTTGCTGTGACGTGTCGACGCCGTTGCAACAAACGGACGAGCCTGTCAGTGATGTCTATGAGTTAATAAAACCGGTAACTGTTTGCTCGAGTAGAACCATCCAAAATTCAAGTGGATGTGATGTGTCATGACCGTTGCAACAAACGGATGGGACGGTCAGTGATGCCCATGTACCAATAAAACTGGTATCTATTTGGTCAAGTACAGTGATCCAGAATTCAAATGGATGTGACGTGACAGGGCCGTTGCAACAAACGGACTGGACTGTCAGTGATGTCCATGTATCAATAAAACTGGTAACTTTATGGTCAAGTATGACGACTCAGAACTCAAGTGACTTCGATGTGTCACGGCGTTTGCAGCAAACGGACGGGGTGGTCAGTGAAAAAGTAGTTGATGAAGAGTGGTGGACAGAAGATCAAGTGGCTAAACAAGTATTTGCAGTAACAGGTTATATCACAAAGAAGACCAATGAACAAAAATGTATTTCAAGCAAGGCGATAAGAAATATGGAAGATAAAGACACTAGCCAACAGGTGGCCAAAGACATCAATGTAGCGACAGATAAACGAGCTTTGTTAGGTGCTCAACTTAACTTTTGCTCTCTAGTACTTCATCCTTTTCTTTTTCCATCGAGACGTTGCTACACATTTGTTCATATCTTTATTTCTTGAGTACTGTCATCCTCTTTGTTGTGTGAATTAGATGAAAACGTACACCTCCTTTGACTATACAGAAACGTCTTGTCATAATCAGCGACCCAACTCTTCTTTTCATCATTTACCGGTATGCAATGTACCCATTTCATTTCTTCTTCGCAGCACAGAATTGCCTTTGGAATTACTTCTGGAGGTGGAAGAGGAAGCTGGAGATGGAAAACAACACAGAAGGGGTGGACAAAACACGTAAAGCAACACGGGCGATACGGAGTCTTCCTAGGACTACTTCTGGAGGTGGCAGTCAAATGGAGATATGAAGAACATCACTGATGATAGCGAAAAGGCAAGGGAAGACGATGCGCCTACCGACGAGCGTCCTATGGTGAATACATCACGATGAATAAATAGCTGATCATAGAGTGGGTGGACTTGCGGAACAGTCAAGGCGCGTCAAAAGAAGACGTTTGTCAGAAGTTTGTCGACATTTTAACGACATTTGCAAAGCTCGTGGCGTTTCGTGTTTCCTTCTCGCCAGTTGGGGGTCTTGTCATCACCATGTGTAGTCTCCCGTTGCTATGCCGTGTGTACCAAGGATGTAATATTTCCAAATCGCTTTAACGGCTTTGTTCCACACAATTCCATCCAATTGTTTGTGTATTCCACACCAAACCTTGACTGAATAATATCCCGCACCGGACAAACTTGCCAATAAAACAAATTCCCGCACCGGCGCGGACACTTCTTATCGGAAATAATCCAGGTAGTACCGTGACCCATTCGTAAGTGATCCAGTCAGTACCGTAACTCAATCGGAAATAGTCTAAGTAGTACCGTAGATCAATTATATCATTTCTTTATCATATGGCCACCATCATACACCCACGTAATACCTTCCTTCAGGCACATATTTCGGGGAATACTGTAACATGTATATATATATATATCTTCCAAACGCTTCGGCGACATACATTAACGTCGTTTCACCCATTACTTCGTGCTTCCGCGGCACCGATTTAAGGCCGTTTCATCACATATTCCTCCTTATGCTTTGGCGGCACACATTTAATGCCATTTCATCACATACTCCGTACTTTTTCATGCTTCGGTGACACACATTTAATGTCGTTTCATCACATGCACTCATTTAAATGCTTCCGCGGCACACATTTAAGGCCGTTTCATCGCATGTAGCAATCACCTCCTGAGTCGTCTTCTGAATAGTTTTCTTAATCTTGCTCTTCTTGTTTGACAGTGTAGCTAGCTCGGTCCCCCACTCGTTATGCTCACAACCAACTTGGGTCCGTGGCATGTATATTTTGTTCTTGAACTTCCGTCATGTGGCTCATTAAATATTACCATCATGTACGAACTTGTTCTCTTGACTTCTGTTTTTTATCCTGGTCCATTACCAGCTTAATCATCATTTTATTAATTCTATCCAGCCTTCCAACACTCATCCATGTCCAGTTCAAGTCACCCCTTGAACTATTTCCGTGGCATCCTCACGCTAAGCCATAAAACTTCCACCTTGGGCATACATGTCACGCCAAAACTATAACTTTCTCAATCGCGCCAAAACATTGAATATTCCTTGATGCGCTCCATTTCCTGGCTCTGTACGGTATGCATGTAATATATCGCCAGGTAATGCCACCGGTTCCAGTATTTGATGCGCATCGTCTTTGTTCGTATCACTAAAAAAAAACGAGCGGCAATACAACATTAATCCACTAACGCCCGTGCCACTCTCATTAACGCGCTCATGGATGTCAACGACTCTTCTTGTCCACTTAGATATGTAATAACGCGTGCGTTCCATGCATCTCTCTTTTGCGCTCTAGCTATTCGTTGGAAACCATCGTCTTGAGCATGTGTCTATGGTAATCCACTTCCTTCAACTCGTATAATATAGCAGCATATATCGAGAAATCTTCGATAAACCGGCTATAATAATTCAGGGATCCGAGAAATGACAGCATAGCTTTCAGTGATCGGGGAAAAGGAAGGTTACTGAGAGCACCCAAGTCTTTCGGATTTGCTTCCAAGCCCTGAATCGACACATTATGGCCAAGGTAAGCAACCTCGGGTTGGCCCGAGAAGCTCTTGACTACACTGATCGATAAATTCCAACGTTCACAAGTGTCAAAGACTCGTTCGACTTTATCACATAGCATATCTCATGATGTTGCCGTAACCAAGATGTCGTCTATATATGATCGCCTTTCCAAAAACTGATCGTCTTTGATCTTGGTCCGGTTCGCTCTCCGTAAACACATCATGTAGATCGGTGGCTTTTCGATCGGCACTGATCTGAAAATATCCAAAGAGAGCTTTGTCAATCAATCTCTGATAGATCTGTGGAGCGTTCTTCAAACCGAACGGCAACCGGTTCCATTAGAAAAGGCCGAAAGGTGTAACGAAAGCCAAAATCTCTCGAGCACGATCAGTCATTGAAACCACCCAGAAACCACAAGCCATGGCTAGGGAACAAAACCATAAAACTTTGTCCATATCTTCAAGTAAATCATTGATCAGGGGCATCGGATAGACCATCAACTTCGTCAGTCGATTAACATTTCTATAGTCGATACAAAGGGGAATGTCGACCCCGTTCTTTTTTATCACAATCACAATCGGTGATTCCCACTGCGATGTTGATGGTCGGGTGATTTTTGTACTCAACAAGCCCTTGATCAAATCGGATAACTTTTCCCGGTACTGTGGCGCGGCTTTGCGACAACGTTGAGCGATCGGTCTCGCACTTCCAACGTCTATATCACAAACAGCTCCGTGAGCGGCTGGGGTAGGGCATTACCCTTCCCAATCATTAAATGACGCCTTTTCCAGATGATCTTCTTTAGTTGATTGATCTGCTCGGGAGTGTTCACTTCGGGATCACCGACCTGTAGATCTTCCATGGTGACCTCTGGTATATTGGGTGATACTTCCGACAAAACCGCCATCTGCTTCTCGATACCTTCAATGTATTGATCACCCCTTCATGTATACACACTTGTTCATCTACCGGATCAACTTTCTCCGGTTCGGCATTATCTTAGGTCGCCCTTGTGAATCATCCGACGGGTGATCTACTTCGGGTTCACCTTCGCCCTTAACGACTTCGGCAGGTTCGTTCTCCTTTTTCTCCTCAGAATCGTTTCTGAACTCGTCACCATCATTTTCGCTCTGGACCTGCTGCTTTCGGTGAGCCGGGTCTAAAAACACTCAAAACCGGTGGACCGTTCTTGATCCGGCTTTCCCTTGTCGCTTCGACCGACGGTCTTCTGATCAACAGCTTGGTCGGAATAGCATATTCCGGCTTCTCAACCAAAGGTTAGGTATCTTCGTCTACCAGGTCTTCGTCACTGATCAGGTCTTTGGTGGCTTGATAAGCCAGATTTTGCCATTCAATATATCTTCGTGATCCCACTGAGACATACCCAATCTGCCGAGGTACTTTTCCTTCGGGTAACCGCATCCCTAGGATCATGTCTTCGTGAACGATTAGCGACTGATCCGATATGTTAGTAATCCTGATGTAACTTGATCTGCCGACGCCCTTTACGAACGTTGGTACCCATCGTTCACCACGGGTTAGCCACAATTTCTGCTGCCGATCGCTCGGCCGAATCATCACGTCGGCTGACCGGGCTACCTCGATGTTTTCATATTGACCCATTTTGAGCATCCACATATGAGTGCCATATAAAGGACGCCGGCCGGATAACTGTATTTGCACCTCATCCGGCAGAGTCAGGGTTCCATGAGACAGATCGAGTCGTATACCGGCTGGTACCATGAAATCCATTCCCAGTATCGCGTCTTGACCGGCTAACCGGCCAACCCAAGCGTTGAAATAGTAGACCAGGGAGCCTGCCAAGGTGATTTTAACACGTGATCGTCCTTCTGTCATATACGAACTTTCGCCGATCCCAACACATTCTTGCCTCTGGGTACTGTCTATACGACATCCCACCTTACGAGCAAAGGCGGAGTCGATAATCGAGACTTCCGCTCCAGAGTCAAATAGAATAGTGGCTTTTTCGTTGTTGATCTTTCCATTAGCTTTTGCTTGTTTAAACCACTTGTCGGGAGAGTGATACTTCCAGTATCCTCGGGATTCACCGGGCAGTAGATCCAACTCCATGATCACGTCCGAACGGGAATATTCATCCACTCTGAGACTGTGAATCGGACATCGATCGATGCAATTTGAATTAGAACATGTATTGTCGGTTATCTCCTTTTCCTCAAACTTATCTCCGCTACCGACATATGCATAGATGCAGAACGTAGATCGCTCGGCTCGAACCAGATTCCAACCTGGCGAGCGATCTAGTTTAACATTTTTTCGACATCTGGTGGGAGTATGCCAGCATGTTTAGTCGGCACATACCACTTGCGCATCTGATTGAAAAATTCCTCAATAGGGCAAGCACCGGCATCGTGAACCTTCCCACAGGTTTTGCATACGAAAAATCAATGATCCGAAGGGTGAACTTTACGATCACATTTTCCACATGTGATTCGCTTCCAGCAATCACGATCTCCATGTTTAGTCGACCCACAATGCACGCATTTCTTGCGAAGTCGGTTCTGATCAGGTTGAGCCCCACCGGATTTTCGTCCATCGATGCCATTAATCGATGATCTCGGACAGAAACCTGTTCTGTCGTAAAGATATGACGATTTTGCTCCTCGTCCGAGCCTAAACTTGATTGACCTCTTTCTTCTTCCGAACTAGAAATGTCCGATTCCTTCGTAATCATCCGAATCGCCCTGGTTGGTCGTGTCGCTGGTATCTTGCCCTGATCCGGGTGTGGTTTCGACCGGTACCGGTTCGATCCTACCTCGACCTTGGGTTATCAACTTTTGGCCCGCTGCAGCGTCCTCAGGGTTAGTTCCAATTCTTCCGCATTGCTTATACGGAGCAGGGTTGACTGATCAGCCAGGTCGCGATTGTCCAAAGTGCCAATAAAGTGTTCTACATGCTCGCAAGCCATACTCGGGTGCCGTGGATCCTTGATCGGTATTTTCGCGCGCAGACCAGCAACATTCAGCCGGTGTAAGTATTCAATCGGTGTTTCATCGGATCTTTTCTTCATATGGTAATACTGTCTCGCGACAGACACCCCTGAGTTGCAATATTGCTCTTCAAATTCTTCACACAATTGAGGCCACTTCAAGCGTACTTCTCGGCTCAGCTGTTTTAGCCAGCTCTTGGCCGGGCCCTTCATCAAATCAGCGAAAATCAGGCATCTTTCATCTTTCGGTGTCTTATCCCTTAAGAAGGCTGATTTAGTCCGACTCAACCAAGCTCTCGCCTAATCATCATCCATATCCTTGCCGGAGAAATCTTTTAATTCCGAGATCGCCGACATCCGAACTCGAGTGATTGTCCCAGAGTCACTATCAAATGCCTGCGCCGAGGCCATATTTGCCCTACGAGACATCCCCATATCCAAATCATCCGGATCAAAATGTTGACTGATCCCTCCATCTGATTCCATGTCCACATCACTACGTAGAGGTGCTTTATGGAGTCGATCTTGATGACCGACCCGGCATATCGATCGAACAATTCCGGCTGATCGAACTGATTCCATATCCACATCTACAGGTTTCTTGACTGGTTTAGCAGTGGATTGGTTCATGGTTGGTATCGATTGCCATGGTTGTCCTTGCCCAGTTGTATACAGAGGTAATACGCATTGTTCACCCACAAAGCGATTCATCATAGTCTTGAACATGGTTCTCATTTGCTCTGAGACTTTTGGTATGCCGGTAGGGTTACTTTTGGGAGTCGGATTGTTTTGTGCAACGTCTTGGGCGTCTTCAAAACTCTCGTCTGTTTGGACTCTACCAAGTTCTGGCTTTCTTTTCGTGTTCTGCGACTCGATCTTGGGGTCAATCTGCTTGATCCCTTTCGGGCCCAACGTCATACGTGTTACTCCAACCGAGGAGTCGGTGGAGTCCGCTCCAGACTGTGATGACGATTGATATATTGACTCAATATCCATAGAATATTCAACCAACTGCGATCGGTATGAAGGGTCCACGATCGGCGACTGGACCGCGGGGTTCGCCCCGAGTAGCGAGGCAAGGTGATCATACAGCGTTGTCATAGCTTCTCGGATCGTCCCTTGGTCTAGATCAAACAGCATATTCGCGTCGAACGCACCAGTAGTGAAACCAACTTCGTCGATCTGCGCGAAGAGCTTCCTGATCAGGTCGAGTTGACTGCCTGTGATAACCGGCCTGGTCGCCCGATCTTCAAGCTTCCCGATGATCTTGGGTTTTATGATCTTCATCGCTCGGTTGGTAGCTAGGAACTTGTGAAACTCTTGAAGATAAAACAATCCTTCTACATCTTGAACCGTGGTCTTCTCAGCTGGTTTGGTGCTCTTCATCTTCTTCGAAGATCTTCGGTTTCGGTTTCACATATTTTTAGGTGAATCCAATTGATCCGCCTTCATGTTTTTCTTTCTTTTTCCATTTTCTTCTTATGCATAGGATCGAGGTCAGCACCTCGATCCTTTCCCGGGTTATAGTTAATTTTACTATAACCCAGATCGGCCCCGATCGGGGCCATGTGGGGAGTTGTTTCATCTTTAATTTCGACCTGGCACTCCACCAGACCAGGTCGACCATCGCTTCCTTTAGATATGGACAGCATCGGAGGCGATACGCCTTCCTCCAATACACCCGAAAAAGTTTCCTCCACTTTGATTTTCACATCTTTTTCATCATCAAAGGAATCACGGTGATATCCTGAGTCACCAAGTGATCCGGGCACGCGCACCATTGTGGTGGAGCCGATTTCCAAATCTATGACAGAAGTCTTGGGTGGAATCCGGATACCCACTGGCCCGGACGACCAACTATCGGAGGGGGTACTCCGTTGATCCTGATCGCCATCAGAATCAGATGAATCACCATTATGGTGACTGATCTGATCCTCCCGGTCATCTGGCCGGTCGTCATGCGCGTCAGGATCTATATTCAACTTCATCTCACCTTGTGTACCCGTTGATCGGGGGTGGTTACACTCACTTAGGTGGACTCGGTGACGAAAACGATGATCTTGATCAGGTCGGAGGGATGACCTTCTCGAGACGGGGGGTGTCCTCGGGTGGAAATCTTCACCGGAGAACGGGTTGGGGTCGATACTTAATCAGTATCTAGGCACTGACCAGGAAAGGTCGTCTGATCAGGCCAGCCAATGAGAGAGAGATAATAAGAAACCAAGAAAACGCGATCAAACCACGATCTTCCACAGTAATCCACAAACGTTATCTCCACAAAACCTTTACCAATATTATTAACGTGTTCCAAACACGTGCGCGTTGAGGGTGAGGTTTGATCACCTAAAACAAACCCGTCAGGGGTCTTCCGGTAAGCCAAAATGCGTCTAAGCGCGTCTTAACCGGGGAATTAATTGAGCAAGAGGGGAATAACCAACCCTGTGCTCCCAATGACCGCAACACGTGGCGGAGCGACTCTTTGCTTAGGGGGAAAATCAAAACCTGTTATTATATATACAATGTCCTATACCTAGTGTACCATACACCAAATCATGTGCCTGATTTATATTCGATCCTGTTCACTTCGTCGCACGGTTGCATTGTACGACCTTACCCATCTTTGCTGCACCTTCAAATTGATCCGTACCACTTCTGCACTGATCACGATCAAACTCTATTGCGATCTTCAACCATCCTGATCTCTCGATAAAGAGCCTGGAAAACGCTCGAGATCTGGCCCTCGGACACTATTCACCTCATATCCAACCCGGCTTGACTGCAAACTCCATCTACCTTCACACCTGGAAGCCGGTTGGGGCCGATTAGCCCCGATCATGATCAGCACAGCAATCGGCCGAGTGATTGGGCAGTGATCAGGGCGATCAGCCTCAAATCACTTCGAAATACCTCCGGGTTACCATCACAACGACTTTGCCTGCTCATTCGACCATATTCTCGACCTTCATCCCCTGTCGGGGTACCAAGATCGCACCGACTCAGCAGTTCTCGTGAAGTCGGGCCTGATCGGACCTTCTTACATCATTTCTGGACAGATCCATCGACTCTCATCGTTTGCCTTAACTTGTGTTATTTGCACGCTCGCCATTCCACATACCCCGTTCTATTCTGTATCTAATCTTCGTATTCTGGGGCAGAATTAGGTGGCTCGGC
>MIQA02008129.1:6439-26410 GCA_001887855.2 Sclerospora graminicola | reverse complement strand
TTATATCTCTCTCTCATTGGCTGGCCTGATCAGACGAACTTTCCTGATCAGTGCCTAGATACTGAATAAGTGTCGACCCCAACCCGTTCTCCGGTGAAGACTTCCACCCGAGGACACCCCCCGTCTCGAGAAGGTCAAACCCTCCGACCTGATCAAGATCATCCTTTTCGTCACCGAGTCCACCTAAGTGAGTGTAATCAGCCCCGATCGACGGGTACACAAGGTGAGATGAAGTTAAACATAGATCCTGACGAGCATGAAGACCGGCCAGATGACCGGAAGGATCAGATCAGTCACCACAGTGGTGATTCATCTGATTCCGATGCTGATCAGGATCGACGGAGTACCCCCTCCGATAGTTGGTCGTCCGGGCCAGTGGGCATCCGGATTCCACCCACGACTTCGGTCATGGATTTGGAAATCGGCTCCACCACAATGACATAATAATCGTTCATCATCATTAGCTGTCTTTCTTAAGCTTCTTGAAGGTGTGTGAAGCATTCGCGTACACCGCATAAGTGGGCCTGGCGAGCTTCCATTCAATAGTGTCTTAAGATGTTTTTTCAGCATCAGTTGTCACCATGAAAACAAAGTCTGGTCCTCCATAGTGTGGTCGCCTATCATTACGTCCTTTTTGTCTTGGACGGCTACTGCCACGGCCACCTCTGCGGTCACTTCCATGGCTTTGGCTGGGTGTCCGTCTTCGATAATGTGATCCTCCTCATTCTCCTTGCGCTTCCACACGTCTTCCGTTGGTACAATCGCGTGCCCAATGTCCAGGATCGTTGCATATACGACACTGGATGAATCTTCAATGTTTCTGTTGGGTCTCTTGCTTCTTAAGCTTGGTCTGTGGCCCGACCTGCGCGCCTCGACGTTTTTAACTTGAAGTGCGACCCCGCGCTCCATCACGTCGTTGACCAGTGTAGTCATTCATCTTTTCTGCTTTGAACAATCGGTTTCTCACTTGAGCCAGCGTTAACCCTGGCGCAGGGTTAACGCTGGCTCAAGTTAGAATTCTGCGCCTTCATCCGTGAGTACTCGTTACCCAGTTCAGTATAGACACTCGCTGCTCTTGTTAGCAATATTTCTCCAAACTTCTCATCTGATATTGGCCACCATCTTTCTCCAATTCTACGGTAAGCTTTACCACGCATTGATCCCTTCGCAGTTCGTACTTAGCATCTCTTGTAGTACGTCTAGCTTGTTCCACGGCGGCATCCCGTCGACTTCAGCTAATATCGCCACATACAAACGGTGCGACCGTCCGGACTCGACCACATCGTTAAGGCTTATCGCCCGGTTTTCGCTTAGATATTCCACAAGGAACAGATGCGCCATCCGGTTTCTTATAATCCAACATCGCTCAGTATTCTTGTATCTTCAAATCTTTTTCGGCCTTCTACTAACGCCAGCATCCCTTGAGCAGCAAATTTTGTCCTTATCTTGAGCTTTCAGATCTCATAGTCTTTGGAGCCCATTAACTCAGGTACTCGAATGTGCCGACTGGTGTCTTTGATAACCAGCTCTTCTTTTTCTTCTTTTTGATATGGGTTGGTCGCTTGATATTCAGCGTATGCGGAGGAAGAGCCCGTTGCTTCTCTCAAAAATCCACTTGACTCTTGTTGACGAAACGCGACAATGTCAAAGGGGGTGAATCCAGTTATTTCTTTGTTTTCTTTGGGGTTTTCTCCGGGTCCGGGTTTGGCCCGTGGTCCCGACCAGTCGGATTGGGCTCATAACCTGTTGGGTTTCGTCATTAGTCGTAGCCATGTCACTTTAATGTCTGTGATTTTACCAGACTGAATTCGTCTGTACGGATCCGACAAATTCATCGTCGACTGAGGATAGCTACCACGTGTTGTACTTCGATCACGGACTGGGTGGTTTTATTCAATGTCATTTCCGTCCCAGCGATCATGTTTACGCTCGAGTGTTTGATCCCCCTGGCATGTTTTGAAGCGTCTAGTCCATCTACAAAAACGCTTCGTTTGGAAGAATTCAACAGTAGGAGATCCTGTGTCCCATAAGATATCACCGGCTTTGTTATATACTCCGCGGGTTGCAGGGGAAATAGGCATAATCTCTTTGCCTATAGCTTTTCGTGCTCAAAGGACGAAGTTAGCGACGGTTTGGTTAATTGGTGCGCCGGATCTGTATCAGAGGGCCTGGAAATTTTGGAGGCTTAACCAAGGAGTCACTGACTATCTGTAGACCTCTCTCCACACAAAGGACGATTCTTTATTAGTAATTCGGCTTTTAATGGATCCATAAGTACTGGTACGTTATCAAAGGAGTTGAATCACTGGATGGCGCCCATCCCAGAGCAAATGCACCAGCTGCGTCTATACACTGCTAAGTATATGACTAATCTCATGCACCGGATGGAAGTCAATAAAGGGATATTAAACCGAGGTGTTAGGGCATCAGAGTATGTCAAAGGCAAGGTCAATATCAATGGGGTCCCGTTTCACGAGTTTTTCCTACCCACTATAGAGCATTCTGGGGCAGTTACGGCTGGGCTAACAATCCTTGGATTATGGAAGCGATTTATCCCCTACCAAATATGATCGGACCCCACAAAAGACTATTGTATCCCTCAAGATACTAAGGCAGACATCTGATGTTTTTGTTTGGCAGGTACCGAGTAGTCCGGCAGTCTCTCACTCCAGAGCAAAACAGCGCGGTGTTGGTTGCGGTTGTTCTAGCCTCCCCACGGGTCGACATTGGTCAGTGGGTAGGGTCTCCACCTGCTATACGGATATACAAATGCCCAGATGTGCTCGCAGGTTATATATGCGTTTATACGACTCGAAGCATCTCGTTGGTACTTACGAAGGAGGGAATCTGAAGTACATCTATTCCAAACAGATGGCGGAATTTACTGCAAGTTAAAGACACCCTTGTCCATCGAGACTGCCAAAGGAATATCATCGCTTCTGTCTCTTGTAGTATGTTATCCACACCCATCACTGCACAAAATCGGATGGCCCCTTTCGGACGGTACGACGTTTTGGGGAATTCCAGGAGCGATTCGAAAATATTTCAAGAAATGTTATCACATCAACACTGCGACCCATTTATATGGAGTGCTACGCAAATGGCAGACAAATCTATTGGCAGATGATTGGTATATTTTTATATTCAAGATCGAACACCGAAGAAGGTTTGGAAGCACTGTAATTTATTGACTAGCTATCAGTTATGGGTTCAGTATTGACTCGCGACCAGATAACTAAGTACTTTTTATCGAAGAGAACTGTCAGCAGCACACTGTCCGATGAACCCAAGATGTACAAACCAGAGGTCGGGTATTAACCATATCTTCTGGGACTGCCTCAATGCAAAACTCATATGGTTAAAACGGCTGAGTCACTGGGTCGGGGAAGAACTGAATGAAGCGGCTTTGGCTATCTTTAAACCGGATATTGTAACTAGATCGTCGCCTCTCCTGAGAGATTGGATATAATGAACCGTTATGGCACCTCCACATCAGCATTCTTGGACCAGTTCCAGCGGCTTTTGTGGGGGTTTTGCAGTATAGTGACGACTGGGCCGTGGCAAATAAGGAACAAGATGATTTCTGAGCATTGGGAGCGTTCACCAGCGGAAGTAATACATTTTCTCTGGATCCAAGCACGGGCTCAACTAGAAACGGCGACAATGTGGTGAAGTGACTTGGAAATTAACGGGCTAGCTGGAGATTGGCCGTCCGGATCAGGCGGGCCGGATGACCTCAGATGTTGGATGACCGAAGGGCGAATTGTTTGGAAGGTGTATGTGCGAAGGGTCCCGAAGAAGGCTGAGCTTAGTGTAGGACGGATGAGGCGTCAGCGGTGGACGCGGAGCTGCTAAGGAGGTGCTAACGCCGGCGGTCAAGTGAGCTTAGACGAAGGAGTATCCGGCCGATCCGGCAGGGTTTGGTGTACAATACACCAAAAAGCATCCGGCCGATCCGGCTGGGTTTGGTGTACCGGCTGGGTTGGTACCGGCTGGGTTTGGTGTACCGGCTGGGTTGTGGTAGTAGCTGGGTTTGGTGTCCGCTGTTGTACCGATTTGGTTGGTGTACGGTGGGTTGGTAGTTGGTTTGGTGTATGGCTGGGTTGGTACTAGCTGGTTTGGTGTACCGGCTGATTTTGGTAGTCTGGGTTGGTGTCCGGCTGGTTTGGTACCGTCTGGGTTTGGTGTACCGGCTGGGTTGGTACCAGCTGGGTTTGGTGTACCTGGTACCAGCTGGTTCTTGGGGTAGGTTACACATTCTTGGGGGTAGGTTACACATTCTTGGGGGTAGGTTACACAAAAGGGAGTACTCCTCCCACCGTAATTAGTCTGTGTGCAAAAATAGTCGATGTTCGGAATTAGTCTGGCACAGACTAATTTAGGTGAAGAAAATCTAGTGAGCTGTCAAAACTTCCTAATTAGTCTGGCACAGTTGGCTCCCCGTACCATAAAGTAGGAGCAGCGTACCGTAAAGAATGATGAACAGGTTCACAGAGGGCGGGGGCTTCCTGCAAATCGATCCCGCTGATATCAATGGTTTTGAAGACGCCATTGCTGAAATAGAGATATCGTAAGAAAGATTGATACAGGTCAAGGAAAAAATTAACCATTATATTTTTGACCACTTTTTCAACTTGTTTTTTATGAATCTTTGTTAACTCTGGTAATACAACCGTACCAATATAGATTTAGGCAGCCTTTAGAGCTGTGACTAGCCTGGTCAAAAACTGACTCGGCTTTAAAGAAGTTAGTATTACTTGGCAGCCTATTATCAATCTTTTAACAGGATAAATCGCCACTTACAGAAACTCCATTATATGTATTTATTGGATCAACTGTATCGTTAGACCAGCGAATTCAGGAGCAAGCAGTTTTTAAAAATGTCTATAGATGACGACAAACTCTTCTACCAGATACTGCCTCAGTATCTTTATTTCCATATATACTGTTAGCTATGGCGTATTCTTGTCTGTTGATTATTTAGGGAGTCGTGTGGGACACACGATCAATCAAAGGGTTTTAAGGTACGATGTACCCATGTTATGGTACATTGTGTGTGACACTTAGTTTACCCCAGACTAATTACCAACTTATGAACTCTAGACTATTTCCGAACATCCCTTAAGTAGTCTGTGTTCATTAATAGTCTGGCACAGACTATTTAAGGTAACACAGCTCAAAAACTCAGGTTCGAAATTAGTGTGGCAAAGACTAATTACGGTGGGAGGAGTATTGGACATAGGGATAAAAATCAGTATACGTTTCGCTTTCTTAGACACAAGTCGCTTTCATTGACTCACAGCAGAAGGCTAACAAGGTCCCCTGTTGCTGCTATTGGTTTGCCCGGGGAAGGTTAAAGTAACCCACCGGAAGTCCCCTGACAGGGAGTCGCGGCATTGCGTATACTCACCTCAAGTCGCCCGTGTTTTGAACACGGTTATATCAAGTATTGGAAAGTGTGGTAGCGTTTTGGCCTACTGTGGAAGATTGTGGAGTTATATTTGGATTCCCCTTTACGTACACGTTTACCCCTTTATTTTCATTGGTTTAGCTGGTCGATCGATTATTCTCGGTCCAGCCGTCGCAGTATACAAAATTCAAGTATATTGCTAATCAAGCTCCCCGGTGAAGATTTCTGCCCAGGAGCTACCTCTAGTCGTAACCCTCGTCTCCTTATTCGACGGACTTAACACTTTTCGCCCTAGGGTCTATCAAGAGAGCGTAACCGCCAGTGCGAGCTTTTTGAACATGGACCATCCAAGTCGTCACAACCAAGGTGATGGAAGTGACCGATCCCGCCGGCCGGATGCCGGATCGGATCATGACTCGGATGGACGGAGTACCCCCTCCGACAGTCAGTCATCTGCCCCCCCCTCCCCCCGTGGGTGTTCCCATCTCAGGAAGAATTTATGAGAGCGACTACACCACAACGACACATGAACGGAGAAGTGTAGTCCCAAGAGAAGAGGCGATGAGAATGCAGATCTGCATCCAGTGCGTTTTTGACACACTACCAGCACCGCTTCAGCAAGCGAGTAGATGTTTGATTTGTGCAACCAACCGTCCTGTTAACGAGCCTGAGCCGACTAAAGTCTCCAGGATAAGATCTTACATAGTAGCTAATAGTTAAACCCAACTAATTGTACTACATTTATTATTATATTAATGGCGTGTATAAGGGAAATTATAAGTGTACCTCACCTTCTTATTCCGTGTACCTCACGTTTTGTTACATGTACCTCACTTCGCTTCGTAGACCGACGCAATATATATGGAGCAAAATCATCACCAAGTTGAGTAAACGAGGCTTTCACATGGGCATCGCGTGCAAGCCGCCACGCAGATTGCAACACTAAGAAGCATGGAGAATTGGAGTCAGCCAGTCAAGTCCGATTTATCTTTGCGATACTGTCAGCAAGGAGAATGTTAAAGTATGGACGAATTCGCGTCGCAAGGGCCAAGATGGTACCAGGGCCTGGGACCGCGACGCCATCAAAAGCAACGGGGCGAACGAGACTACAAAGACACTTGATTGCCTCCTCACCCACCTCAATTGTCTCCTTCAATAAGATGGCAGCAACCGCTTCAAAGGCGTCATCATCATGTCCATGCTCTTGGTGAGAAAAGGTCTAGGTTTGAATACCTAAACGGAGAAGGAAGGACACGGTAGAACGTACAAGGAAACGGCAGATACCAGTATTACGCACGCTTCCGTCGTCTTGGCATGTTTGTCACGGGGACGAAGACAAATGTATGAAAGAATGCGAGACAGCATTTGTCCTGTCTGCGCTGGATGAAACATGTAGAGCGCTGCATTACAAGCACGAGTATGCGTCGAGTTGATGAGCGATTGGGTTTCTATCCAAACCAGCGTTAGAATCGCCAAGTCTGTTTTGAATATCTTCGAGAAAGGACCTTATTTTTCTCGATCCTTATATATTTCCTAGACCAAGGATTGATCTAGTTCCGGCAACGATTGACTAGAGAGAAAACGACACATTAGTGAACGCAACAAGAGAGCGATCTCGTAACTAGAGGCCTCACAGGAGATAGTCAAAAGCTTGTTGTTGCGTGTCGCAGTCTTCCAAGCGACCAATTAAGACGTTCAGATTCGACTTTCTTGTGCGACTCGTTCCTTTGTTTTACGATCCTGTTTCAAAATCCTCACGCTCCCTTCCGAGCTCATGCTTCTCTTTATGAATACAGTAAATTCGCCCGCTGAATGTGCGTCGAGACTAGAAAAGAAGTACAAGTGAGTCATATTTGCTCTATTTGTGGAGATGTATTGGGGCTTTATTTGGCATGTGGTGTCTGTTGGATTGGGTCCATAGCACCGTCATCACGTTCAGACTGTGTGTGTCTCTAGTTTATATCGTCTTCTGGTTGTTCAGCTGACGCAGCAGGTCGAGATTACAGAATGTGAAGGTTCACTACTATCGGCAATGATTTTGGGCAATACTTATTCTCAGTCTTGCTCGAAGATGAGATTACTGCTTGAACGTTTCCACATCTTTTCAAAATCATGTCAAGCTTTGTTTTCGCTCTATGACTTTCACTACAGCAGGGGTCAGACAGAATCAACCAGTTAGAAAAACAAAAGTGAGCAAGGGGGTGAGGTACACTTATAATTTCCCGTGTGTAATTGTTATTAATAGTGGTTCTCACGAACCAAATTATAATGGAGAAAGGAGAAATAATGGATTGTCATTGGTCAGATCCATCATGCATCCTACCTCATCCTTCTCGATATGTCATTTAAAAATAAAAGAGGAGGCAGGAGAAATGCAGTAGGTTGACATGTGATTCACCAAAAAGACTGAAGAAGAATGCTCGTAATTGGCAATTGGCGGTTATTCCTGAGTAGATTGAGCTATTTTTAGTCTTTTTCTTTTCAAACCTCCGGCCTGTGATCTGCACAAGAACGACTGCACACAAATACTAGGTAGCTGAGAGATAAGAAATACAATGTAGAGCGTCCATAAGAACGGCCCACCCTCGAAAGGACTTTCCGATACACCAAACTTGTACATGAACTTCAATATTACCTACAACAAATAATGTCATTATTTTTTCAAGGCTATAAAGGATTGATCCGTTCTTATGCACGCTCTCCACTGTAAAAGGAATAAGTCTTCTAGATGGAATAGAATCACAGAATGTTTAAAAGCGAGTTGGGTCTTAAACGTTTACTCACTCCTGTAGACATTATTCACTATAAAGTTATATTGTGCTCTGACTTTTGGAGAATGAAACGAACGGTACAGGGAGGATGATTTTTTTCATTGGTCAACTCCATTTCCATTCTACCTCTATTCGTGAGAACCACTAATAGTAATGAAGGAGTGACCTGTCACTACTACACACTTCTACAGTTTATGCTGTAAAGTAGAGGAAGTATAAACCCGTTACGGTTGGTGCCTAAATGGCCCCTGGGACTCAAGGTAAGGTGGTAAGTAGGTGCCCTATACTCTACTTTCTTACTACACGTACAGCGCCCTGCGCACCACCTTTGAGATTACCTCACCTTGCACGCCCGATTTATATTAGTTTGACATGAATATACACCAAAGCTCAATTGATTTCGTCAAATGTCCAAAATAGAATCAGCAATGACCAAAATTATTCGACACCTTTTCATAAACGATATAAACCGCCACAAACGGGTTTCAAAGGGTATTGCTATCAGCAACATTAACCAAACAATATCGAGCGGGATGCGTGGTGCCCGCGAGTTTTTCGACGTCCAAGATGCCAACACTATTTCCAAGCTTTGGTGTTCCGCCACCATGCCGCTGATATCAATCCTTGCCAAGCCTCTAGGCTCTAACAGTTTTGTCTCCTCCTATCGGTCTCCTTCTATCAGGAATTACCCGTGCTGGCAAACATGCTTCAAAAGATGTACGAGTGCAAGAACAAACTCTTGTGCTACAAAGGTTTCGCTGGCTACTTTTTAGGCGCTGAGGCTTTGAATTTCATGTGAGAAATGCACATCGCCGTTACACTCATCGACGCGGTGCTGATCGGTCAAGCCATTTTAGATGAAGGGTACATTGAACCGATCGCGAAATCAGTCACCTCTTTTCAAGACAAAAATGATTTTTACCGCCTTACCAACGTTTCCTCGTCGTAATCCAGTCAGTTATGTCCCAGTTTTGAAATCCTTCCGACCTCGTAATCCAGTCAGTTATCTCCCAGTTTTTTTTACATTTCTTGATCAGGCCGCTGTTTTTGCTGCTAGCGCATATTTAATTCGAATTATTGTTGCGGATTTTAATCACTCTGCTTTAAGGATTTCGTTGTCTCATACTACGTAAAATTTTTTGTTTAGAAATAACGCTTGATGGATGCAATTTGGATCTACACAATAAATAAACTGAACAAGTAGGTAATGAGAAGATATTCCTTACGTCATCGCGGACTTCCATCCGGTCGAAGTCATGTCGTCGTTGTTCAAGAATTTCACAAGATCGTCGTGATAGACGTGAGCTGCCTTTTTCAGGTCTTGGTTGTGCTTTAAATTGAATTCCTTGCCGCGAGCTTCGAGTCCAACTAATGTTAAGAAAAGACACAAACAAATACAATGCCCAAGAAGATGCAGATTACTTTGCTGTACCTGTTTTGACTCACGCCATTGTCACAATCCGGAAGTGGAAAATACTCACCAAGAGAAGCCTCAATGGTTGAGTATAACCAGAATGCCCAGTTGGTAGGCCGTTCCGACAGCAAAAGCACTGTAGGATGGTGGTGAGACCCATGAGATGAATCGGCGTGATACCTGGATTCAAAACTGATCAAAGAATTCTGCGATCGTGATAGACTCATTGTCAATGTAGCAGTAGGGCTTCAATAGAGCAACACCGGTAACAACCATGACGAAGATGGAAAGGCGACGGCCAAACACCTGTGAGTTGTAGACAGTCATTGTACCTCCGCAAATGGCGCCCACGTTAGCGACAACTTGAACCACGGTAACTTGTCTAGCGTTGAGCTTGAACTGGTTCTGCAGCATGGTTGGCCACAGGTCTTGCGAACCGTGAGACTAGTGATTTACATAAACAGTATACCGGTATACCAGGCAGCATTTAGATGGGAATAGCTACACAAACAGCAATAAACGTACCATGAAATTAAATCCAGCCATCAGTAGCACCATGTCGCAGAGAAGCGACCAATGGATTAACACGATCTATTAAATCCAGCCATCAGTAGCACCATGTCGCAGAGAAGCGACCAATGGATCAACACGATCTTGCCTTCGGCAGCTTTTGCCTTTAGCAGCAGCGAACGTCTCAATTACTGTGCGCGTCTTGAAATGATCGACGAAGAAAATCACTCATTTTAATCAACAAATTGAATCCTATGCCACAAAAAGACGAAATCAAATACCGTAATCCTTATGTGCTTCCTGACGTTGGCTTGCAACTGACACCTGCATGTGGCCAATCAGCGCTTGGCATATATTTTTCCGCAGAATTTATGTCCTTCCTGACACCGTAATATAACCAATTATATAAAGTCAATTAATAATAGATCGTTAGTAATTTAACCAAAATCTGCAAGATATCACTGTTTGACAGGGTTGGGTCATGAAAAATATAGCTGTCAGGAAGCACATAAGGATTACGGTACACTTCCATTTTTAAAATAGATTGTTTAAAGGAGGTACTATTTGTAACAGGTTCGACGAATAATTTTGGTCATTGCTGATTTTATTTTGGACATTTGAAGAAACCAATTGAGCTTTGGTGTATATGCATACTGTATACAAATTCCTAGATATAAGTTGACGTTGAAGTTGCCTTCAGCTTCGTAACCGCCCTGCGGTAGACGCCCTGCGTGCGTCTGCATCTCCTTGACGACCCTACTGTAGACGCCCTGCGACTTTGGTGACTTCTCTCATATGTGTATATACTTTCAGCAACTTGGTCACCATCAGGTATCCGGATATCAAACACCGGCCTTTGTATTCTCGCTGTGGCGCCGGCGTGGACAGAGTGTTGATCATCTTGGTTTCCGTCAGCATTTTGGGGCTGTGCCCTTAGTAGCATTAACACAAATTAAGACATCCCTCGTACCTGAAGCGATATTTAAAAAATATATATACTGTAAAACCTGTATTAGAACCCCACTGGGGTTATCACTATAACCCCACCCAGATGTGGGGTTATATTCGAGGGGGGGTTCTATTCGAGAAAAAAAGAAAGTTGCGTTTGGCAATGCTTCATCTTTTCTGTATGTGGTAAATGTGATTCCTGCTTCATATCAGATTCGATTCTTGATCTCCACGGGATCTACTTTTTCAAGATGATTTCCTCTGGTTTAGGTGACGTCATTGGTGACGAGCCTTCACAAATGCACAGTATACTCCAGGGTGAGGTACACTTATAATTTTCCTAATTAAACCGATAATTAATTTTATACACCGTACTGTTCAATTGGGTGGGGTTCTATTTGAGGGATGGGGTTGTAGAATTAACCCCAGGTGGACCTGGGGTTCTCTTCAAGGGGGGTTCAAATCGAGGGATGGGGTTCTGATACAGGTTTTACAGTAACGTAGTGGAACGGATTATTGCCGGTTACGTAGATTATTGCCGAGAACGTCTCTTAGCCAATCAAATTCCTCTATCATGTATTTCAAGCGCTCTGATTCGCTAAGGAGACGAATTACACGGTTTATTGCCGGTTTATTGATCACGCTTGCGAGATGCGATTGCCACGCTGCGCAAGCTTTACAGCGACGACGACGTCACCAAGGCAGTAATAATGTATGTTGGCGACGCCAAGGTGAAAGTTTTGACAGGCAGCTAATTGTGTGATGAATCAAAAAAATTGAATTTTCAGGACGATAATTTGTTTTAGGTGATGCAACAATCGAGTAGATAGATGTTCTTCGTTATCTTAACTTGATTGCTACTTCAGACGTGGCATTGCATACGTCAGCAGCATTTTACATGGGTAACGCGCAGTCGAGCGTATAACACTTTAAGTATGTATATGTTTATTTAGTCAATTAAATAAATATATACAAACGTGAAGTATTGCAGTTTCGGCAATAATCTGGGAAACTCCTTTTTTTATCTTTTAAATTCCCTCTTTTTCAGGTGGCTCAGCTTAGTCAATTTTAGAGCACTAAAAGCTAGCAATAGATCCCAAAATAGACCTGGATTTCTTCTTTGATTCTATATACACACGATAATTTGCAGCTGAGATATAGAAAATTTACTTAAGGGTCGAAACTCGGCAATAATCCGTTCCGTTACGTTATGTGTTAACATCAGACCCTCATTCCACCGACACTGAACTGTCGTCCCTTATTCATCGTAAAGGCCGTCCACACTGTAACCTTCTCGGCTACAGCTGGCTCACTGTCTAGTTCATGATCTCGATCGCGCTCGTAGCGTCGCAGCTAACGTTCCGATCTCGCAAGCCTCATAAGAGACTAAAGCATATTTTCGGCGTAATCGCTCTCAGAATTTTCGTCTGACGCCATGGAAAAAATCCATGACTCGTCATCCTCCGACGCAGTGCGCTCAAACCACCTTCGGCTCCACTTGCAGAACCTTCACCACTTTGCGGCTGAGTAGAAAATTTTAGCCATGTCGCCATATCCGCATCTTCTCCCGCGATGTAGTGACGTGCACCGTACATCACTTCCTCACTGACGCGGACTTCAGCAACGAACTAACCTGGCTGTGTTTTGATCGGGATGTACACCAGGCAGCTGACTATGTCATCGGCATTGCCCAAAAGAAGCTGACGCGACGAACGTGTTGGCTTCGTGTGTCAGATATGGACGTACGGGTATTGGATTGAACCCCGAACATTCGCTCGTGGGGAACTCCTTCAATTGTCTCGCGGAACACAGATTTTGGCATAACTGCATTCTCCGTCGCGTACGGTCAAAAGAAACTGGACGCCTGCATTTGGGTCTTGACCATCACTATAAAATACTGATGCGCGCTCACAAGATTCAAATGCGAGTACTTTGGTCCAAAATTGACGTGTTCGATGCCACTTGCGGCGTACCATTTACCCATGCCGCCATTGACGAACTCGCCGCCTTTGTCCGTGAGAACGCGCTGGACTGGAAAGTGCGCGCTCTCAGAGGGCTCAAACTCAGGGTAGATGATGTACGTGATTTTTTTAAATCGCTACATTTCATAACTAGGAGAAAGAGCCACGAAGGCACGTGAAGCTGCCAGACTTTAGTATCACATCCGTTTTTATCTAGGTTGCTGTGAGTCGTTACACTTGAATGTAATATAGAGCACCCGATTACAGTCTACTTTCTTTTAAAAATACCGAAGTAAATTAGCAGCAAAATGGCGATAATGATGAATCCAGCGGCAATGGACAAGGCAATTCTTTGCCGCTTGTCACGAGCAGACATACGGCCCACTATATCATCTCCGCGTCGAGCCATCTCTTTTACGCCCTTCACTTTTGCATGCGTAGCTTCAATTTTCTCACGATTTCGACCAAGTTCGTCGCTAATTGCCAGTGCTATCGTCATGACAAAAATGTACAATTTAGGCTACCTTAACCAAAACATTTTCATCATTCTTCGTGACCAATTAAACGCACCGACTTCCTCGGTGTCCGCAATCTCTTTACGTGCAGCTGTCAGTTTGTCCGTTGTCCCCTTCATTCTGAGTTGTACAATGCCATATTTGTTGATTGAGTATCCTCTGTACTTACACCAGATAAAGACCGACGTACTTGTTTGTAGCAGTGGTCATGCGACTACGGTGTTCTGCAGAAGCCTACATAAGATTAACTAGATTTATAAACTCATAGCAACATCAGCATGCACCTTTTCTTTCTCTTACCGTGTTGCCATTACGGTCACCAAGTAGCCCTTCTCGTTCCTCTTTAACAATAATTTTTTTGTGATCAGCGGAAAGCGATGCCAGACTTTTTTTGTATTGGTCCACTTTTTTTGAGAGTTCACGACGGGTTGCAACGTCCAGACTTCTCACCTCCAGTTCCATCTGCTGGATCTACAGAAAGAAACAAACAGTATTAGCCTTATCATCGAACTACGAATGTTTTTCAGCATATTCATCTCACCAGCTGCGCAGCTTGAGTCAGCAAGTCACCAACATGCACTATGCTCGCTTTCTTCTTCTCTGTTGCAGTAATAAAACGTCATCAGCAGAACGCTTTAAAATACAAAGAGACTGCACCTTTCAAATCCTCATAAGACGCAATCTCGCTAAGCTTCTTCGAGATATCGCTAGTTAGTGCACGATACTCCTCATCGTAGCCATCGAAAATAGTTGTAGTCATCTTGTCGAGCTCTATTTCAAAAGTGCTTTAGTGCAACGAAAATCAAGTTTTATTTGGCCTTTTCTTAGCTTGTGATGTAATGCACACGATTATGTTTATTCGTCAATTAAATTATTTTTACAAACTAGGTACGAGTAGTATTTTTTATTTTTTTATACCGTGTAACCGGTGTTATATCCGACAGCCGAATTCCGAAAAGGTTAGGGTTTCAAACACACTGTAGCAATGAATAATACACTGCATACTAAAAATACCAGGTAGAGGCTAATTTTAGAGGTCGAAAATCGCGGAATTAGCAAGTTCACTATTTAATAGCATGACGGGCGTCTCTTACTGATTATGGAAATCCATTGCTGATTGTAATTGACCTGGCAGTTTGAACAACCACTCAGGTCCTGGAGCCATGCACATCGTCGCTGCGAACATAATGCTACTATTGCTGATCTGGGTTATCGAAGGTGAGCCAGGAATGAGTAGCAGCATTTTGAGATGTAGTCTGACCTAAAGATGCGGCCCGTACACGTACTTGGACAATGTGCTGAATCAATTCTGGACATACTCGGTGTAATTTTTGCCTATTTGGATGGCGCCCAATCTGGTTACGATGATTGGCACGAGTGCCATGATGTTTAAGACAATGGTGCAGCTCTTTTACGCGCCACACTTGTCGGAAGTTTGCCACACATAGGTGAGCTTTCCGCTGGTTGGTGTAAGATTCTGTATTAATGCTTATGCCTCCTCTCTAAAATGTCTTTAGGTCTACGTCTTGTCGGCTCTAGGATCACACAATGGATACGCTGGATGTTGTCCATCACGTTCTACCTGGCACAATGGACGAGTACCACACAGGCGTCATGAGCTGCGGCAACATAACGACGAGCCAAACTCAGAACAAGTACCCTCAGGGGTACAGTATCCAGACCATCCAAATCGTCATCATCGTCCCAGCCATCTTCACCTGCAGTATCAACTGGGAAATCATTAAGGCGACATTCTCTTCTTGTGAGTATATAGAACAACTTTTCAATGAACAACTCGCCTGAAACATTTGCTCTAATTATTTGTGCTACATTGATGTTATAAACATAGATATTTAGGCACAGGGAAGACGTGTTTAGCTCTATCAGATCACAACTGATGGTGCACAATTGGACAGTTTCCTTGCCTCCTCTTGTTCTTTGCGAAGACGCTCTAAGCGCAGTTGCTTCCTTGTTTTCTTGTCCGTCGCACTAGTTGAAGCGTTGAATGTGCTAATGTTGCATGTTCATGCACCTCTTTTAAATAAAGTTTCTCGGTCCTTTTCAGACGTTCTCTCATCGCGAGACGACAAAACAGCCGCCATTAACATTTACCTCTTTACTCCTGTTCTCTCACCCCCACGACGCTGTTGCTCACCACCTAATGTTTAAATGCCGTTCTTGGGTTTCTGCTAACATCATCACTTTCCATGGCAACATTTCTCGTGCGTCCAAACTCGTCTATGATCTCCAAAGTTGTCAGTTTTTCAGTACTCCCTGTCTCGGCCATGCGTTTCTTCGCTTCAAAATCCACCAAATATTCTCCCGTTAATCATTTTGGCTTGTTTTATTGACCATTTTCTCGTACAATTCGCCCTTCTTGCGTAACATCTCGGCTGATTTTTTGCACCATGCACCGTCGTCGTCTTTGTCTGGAGCTTCTGTAGCTTTTGCTTCTTCATCACGTTGATTATGAGCATCCACTCCACTATTGCGACGATTTTTACTGATTCGTTCCTCTTCTTATTTCTTGCGGCGCATACTCTTTCCTCGTAAGCGCGCATATTCGCCAAATGCTTTGAAACCCACGGGAATATTGTCGTCGTTAGCGACTACCAAGGCACCGGCGCTTTCTCTCCTCTTCCTCTTGAAAAACAGTTGCTTTAAAATCTACGAGAGACTTATTGTCGACTTAGATCGCCCTTGCCTTGGGCAGCACAAGCGCTGACTCCATGGGACATGATTGCTAAATAGAATATATACAAAAAATGAATCAGTAAAAGGGGTCAATTCCAGGTGGTAGACGCTGTGCGTCGCCTTTTCGCCATTAATTTTAGCTTGTGTGGGACTCAATTTTATACCTATAATTAAAGTGTTGTCGGATATAACACGAGTTTGTACAGTAGAAAAAATGGTTAATTTGATTGGCTAATATATGTTGTCGGATATAACACCGTGTCGGATATAACACCGGTTATACGTAGCCATATTTTTAAAATTAGTGACTACAGTCACACCTCCTTATGTGGCGCACTCACGAGCCAAGAAAATTCGAGTGGTCCAGGTATAGATAGAAACGCCATCTATGGGGGTGGGGTGATATACGGTACTACTTGGTGTCTTTTTCTCGAAAAAAGTGTGCTGGAACTTGGAACATGTCGTCTTGTTTCTTCTCGTGTGCATTTGCCCCCCAATTGCTTGGAGTATTACTGTACAGCAAGCCGCAGGTCATGGCGAGAAAGTGCATGGGAAATTGTTTGATTGATTCTTGGGCTCTCGTAGGCAACAAGGAGGCCGCTGAAGAGATTTTGGAGCAAGGGGTGAACAATGATGCCCTGAGGCCGACGCAGAAAGATAAAATCCTGAAGCGAATTATTGCAGGTAGAGCAGGTTAGGTGGCAGCTTTCTCGGGCTCACCGCAACAATAGAAGGTGCTTGCGTTGCGAATGAGGATGCAGCGCTCAGAAAAACACAGGACCACAATATCGTCGACAGGACGCAGAGTAACGGAAAGGCGGTAGTATTTACTCCGCGTGGTGGTGCAATGATGTCACTCCATCCTTCAGCCATCCCGACGGGCACGACTCCCATTCGTCCCAATAGAGAACCTACTTTCCTGACTTCGAATCCACTTCATACGCTGACGACGGCATCTAATGCCACCCCACTCGCCCATGGTCGAAACGGAGAAGGTTTCTCCACCGCGTCCAAAGTTCTTCGTAATGATGAGTCATAATTGCTAACGACGCCGTTGCTCCAAACGCGACCCAACCTCAAGTCACAGTCTACATTACGAAAGCCACCAGTTCGATTTCCACTAAACACGAGTGTTTAGTGTTACATGAGTCTTGGCGTATCTAATTGTGCATGTACTTATATAATAGGAGTACTTCGAGTAATTGCCAGTAGTCACGACAATGAAGATGATGATAATGAAGACGATGCGATGTTCGATAGCCAAACAACGCCAAAAAAAACGACAAGCCAATCACCCCAGTTGAGGTTTGTAAGCTAGCGTCATTTCTATTCTTACTTTCAGCTGATCGGAACGTGTTGGCACTGATTTGATTTCTGTTTAGGAGAGTGACAATATCACCACAACGACAGTGAAAACGATGCCTGAGCAAAGAGTGAATGTGGGCGATATTTTCCATGTTTTAAAATGGAACCCAGACAAAAACTAAAGGATCAAAGGGCTTCTTTTGGACAGTAAAGACTCCAAACCACAAGCAGCAAAGCTTCCGACAAATGATACACAGCAAAAAAAGTAAAAGCACCAGAGTATTTCAATGACATTAATATTCATGTGGTTAAGTTTTCATTTGAGGCTGTCGAGACGTTCGCCGCGGATGCTACTGGCAGGTTTTCTCGCGGCGTCCCACACGCACCCCAAACTTCGAAGAAATCCATTCTTGAAGTGCCCAACTTTTAATTTGTGGATTTTGCTCCACGTGGAGCTACACTTGCTTCATTTCGTCCAGCGTAAGTTGTCTGGCGCCCATGGCTTAATGGTGACCACTTATAGAATGACTCAGGAAAAGAGGGAATTCGCTCCTCCATACAAAAATAAAGTGTGCTGATTGGTGCAGAGACTTGTGGTTTCAGATACAGGATTTGTGCCAGTTAGGGGAGTTCTCATATGGAGGTGTGACTGTACTTCCTCTGTCCAGAAATATAAGGCCGCGCCTACAGTTAAGAATATAAGGCCGAGTTGGCCTCTCAGGACAGTCAAGTGACGACGTATAGTAGTCACTCTCCCTGGGACCCCGACTCCTGGGAGGGAGACTTTGATGATCTGTTAGCACGATTACGAGGTCCAACAACCCATCACGAGTTAAAGATGGAGATTGAACAAATCATCCTCACTCGGGATGCCAGAATGTGTGAGGTACTCTATTCTTTTAACCAAAACGGTGGGACGGTTGTCACTACCAGAGCAGGGACTCTTACTCCGGCTTAATTTAAAACAGGAGACTGTGCGTACCTGGGTAATGCAAAAATATCAGATCTCACTACCAATCCTAGAACAAAGGCAATATAAGGTATGTCAGCAACGATTACAAGATGAAGACCAATTGTTATTACAGGCGGATCCGTCATCCGGTTCAGAGTACCTGCCGTCTCAGGAAAGTCGGGACTATGGTGACAGTGAACAAGAACCGTCCGTAAAACGTCAGTGTGTGAGGTCCTGTGGACAGAAGAATTTACCACCACAGAAGGATGATTCAGACCACGTCCGGTTCAAAGGGAGTTATTTGATGACTTTGAGGAAACACTCGATGGTAAAACAAATAACATCAATGGTATGACCAATGGGATGCATATAAAAATGAATGGGAACGTAATACCAAAATTACTTTCCCGTTGGTAGCTTCTCCAACGTCAATATGGAAGAGAGCAAGTCTATCCGAAGGAAATCGACTCTTACATCTTATTAAGGCATGTCCGGGTGGATATAATTTCCACAGATCTTGACAATACTAACTTCCCCATGGCGAGAACAATGCTGGATAGAGATGTTCGACCAAGGTAAACGGGGAGAGGTAACAGGTATTCCAGCTCCTTGGTTCAAGGAATTGGAACAACGGTTACCAAAATTGAACCTCCCATCTCATCGTCAAGCTATGATGGACATTTCACAACAATGGATTTAAAACGGGCAAAATATGGGAATAGCCCGCTCATCAAGATGTGCGCCCCAACCCAGGTTACTATTTTAGCACAGTGTCTTCTTTGTGCTTTCCTGCACGCGGAAGAGTTAGCAGCAATTCTAGGAATATCACCCCAACGACTCGATATTGATATTACTGCAGCGTCTCTTTCGAGTGCGGGTAGTTGCACCACTTTATGCGGCCAGAATACAAGCTGTGATTGATGGTGATGAGAATGCGTGGGAAAATATGGTACAATTTCTTGGTAGCACATATGCACCAAATCCTACTGGTACATCTCAGGACTCAACAGATTCTACAACAGACCGTATCCGGTCTGAGCGGTACTAAGGGCACCTCACTGAAAGAGGATCACACGGAAGATGAAATGGTGGATCACCACTATTTTGACTTTTCCAACTATGATACATATTCCCTTCACCAATTTTTAATGAATCACGAATATCAGCCCTTACAGACAAATCACCGTGGTACCAACTTTACGGAACAGGTACAATTTCGGAGCCAAAATGTCAGGGGATTTAAGACGGATGATATAAGTGCGTGGATGTCAGCATGGCGATCATTTCAACAAACGTCCACTCCACAATTTTTTTTTCAAGAAACCCACGTATCTTCGTTGGAGCTCGCAGAAATTTAGAACGTCAATGGGAAAGGTTGTGGGGTCGCAATAGCGCAGACTTACAACTATCTTATTGGAGTGTCTCACGGAGAAAACTGGTGGTGTAGCCATTCTACTGCATCCTGAGCTAGTCGATCAAGTGACTACCTGG